>JAJHSJ010001364.1:0-46351 GCA_021015155.1 Magnolia officinalis | reverse complement strand
AGGAATAAGCTCTCTTTGAAGCTCAAGTCAGAGGCCCATCTTGAAACGGGAAATGGTCGTTAACGGGTCCCGAACGTTACATCGCATCATATATTCATCAAACTTGGTGATGTAATCAACCACGAGCATTGATCCCTGATGGAGGGATTGCCAATAATCCAAATGTTTCTGGCAGTACGAGAGAGGAAGGTACTTTTTCTTTCAGATCTCTTTCATCTCGGCCCACAAGGAGACATGGTCATCTCCATACCTCTTTATCTTTCACTCGACATTCGTCTAAAACAACTTGGATTGGCCCACCAACTTCATCTTGGTGAACCTCACCCGATGGCAATCGAACATATCGTACCACTCAAAATAATGATCCATGTCCGCAAGTCAATCGAGGAAGGCCTTGGGGTCTTAAGTGACCATCATAATTTGGTGTCTCGACTTTCACACTTTTTATTACTCGTTCATCAGGATCATGGTGGTCTTAATACTCTCCAAAGGGTGGCTGGGTACGCACCCCACCACAACCAACACCTCGGCTACAGCCTCTTCCACGTCCTCCAACTTGATCTCCTATTTGAGATTGGTCATCTTCCACATTGTCGGAGTTTGCCTAAAGGGAAGTTTTCAACTAGGTTACACGAGTGTTGGTCACCGCCAATTGGTTGTTGGCGGCTCTACTTTGGGCCTCAAGAGTTGCAAGATGATTAATCATGGCATTGATAATCTCGGCAAGCTATTCCAAACTCATTGTAGGGTGTAGACCAAAACCACGCCCAGTACGAGTGGGTATAAACCGGGGATCTAATGGGGAACCTAAGAACTAAAGACTCTAGATGCAATGTGATGAGAATGGGAAGATTATTAATCCTATACACGACAATATGAAAAACCTACTCTAAATGCAACATGAAAGTCATATGATAATTTGAGAACCATACTAAACCCTACGCTAAACCTAGGCTCTGATACCAAATTTTGTTGCAGGACGGATAGCCTAAACTATAATGATGTGAATGAATTAATAAATGGATTATTAGAGTAAAATTATTGCCGATCTATTACAAATCTAAAGAATTAAGTAGTCAACTATGCTCAAATTTAAAGCCACATCACAATCCCACATATGGATCTTAAGATTATCGATCGGAAATGGCCCAGACTGTAGAACTTCCATCTACATAGGATTTGATCTAAATCTAAGAATTCACTTGCGCTTTGTTAGGGTTTGAAATAGTTAGGGTTTAGAGATTTAAGGTTTACGAAATTTGGGAGATCAGGGTTTGGAATTCTAGGTTTACAGAATTTAGGAGATTAGGGTTTGGAATTCTAGGTTTAAAGAACTTGGGAGATTAGGGTTTGGAATTCTAGGTTCTAGGGTTAGGGTTTTAGGTTTTACAGGGTTTTAAAGTGGAAGGATCAAGGACCAAAAAGAGGGAACGAAAGGGAGAATGGGGTTGGCCATACGGATAGTTGTATGGTTGCGTCCGTACAGTCGTATGGACATGGGGGTGGTCCATACGGTTGTACGGTTGGATAAAGTTTAGGTCTAGAGGGTTTTGGGGATGGTGGGATGAAATTTGGGAGAAAACAAAAGAAAAGGAAAGAAAATAGAGATGGCAAAAGAGGAGAAAAAAATACCTCGAAGAGAAGAAAAAAGAGAGAAGATAGTTGGAATCACTCCATGTCTTCACACCAAACTCCAATCACATATGGAAATTTGCTCCAAAACAAAGAAAGAAGAAAATTTCATTCAATAGCTAATAATGCCCTAGGATTCACAAGTCCAAGCTTTATATACTCTATTTGGGGGTTTTTTTTACAAAAAAACACCCCTAATACTATAAAATATCTAAAACACCTCTAATATAAACTAAATCATAAAAAATAAACCAAAACAATCAAACTAACTAAACAAAATGACTAAAACTAGTGTCCAATATGAGTCCACAATTAAGAACGCCCAACCATCAAAATGGTCAAACGGTCAAGATGGCTCATCATGCGAAATCTAAAAATCCAATGCGAAATCCAACAGTCCGCTAGATGTATCCAATCGATCCAATTGTCCAATACTCTCAACTAAACAACCCATGTGCATCTTCCCAGTGTGGGGTCTTCAAAGATGCACGATCATGCATGTGGGGTCTTCAACGTGGCTAAAAACTCGAATTAGGCCCACTGGGCTCCATGTAATGATCACCTAACCATAAAGAAACTGGGGTAGCTCTCCTCCTCTGATAGACTCTAAAAGGTGCTTGGATGTCCTCATCATAATCATTGCAAATAATTACTCAAGATCATCTTCTGAGGAACAAATCAAAGAAGCCGATCGACTTAGTTCTCTTTTCAAAAAAATACATATGTTAATGTTTACATGGCCTATGTCGGACTTGATCAAGTAGAGAAGGCCGATTGAGTAGTAACTTGTGGACTGGAGTACGGTCCACCTTCAACCAAAGACAGAGAATGCAGATTGCGGGATTAGTTGATGATGTAGGAGAAATGACTGAAGATGAATTTTTGTTACAACCCTCTAAACCATCGACTAAGGAAGACTGTAGCAGGCGGAGAGAATAGGAATCTACTTCTGACCATTTCAAACTTGCTATCCATCCAACCATGTGGCTCTAACCTTTCAGTACCTTGCAAGCAGATGGTTAAGAAAACACACAGCGAAAGTCCAAATCACGCAAAAAAAAATCAATCTGCGAGATTTTTGGGGCATGTCTACCCATCAGATCAATGGCTCAGATCATTGAACCATGGGTAGATTTGTACCGATTTGAGGCCCTAAAATGCTATGCATATGCTCTGGTCAAGAATCATATGATTCCATTTTCCTCTAGTGTTACCCAGATATCATGGGAAAAAAAAAAAAAAAAATCGTCAATAAGAGACCAAAATGGAAATAGTTTTATTATGAAGCAATGGTAGTAGATCCCTGCATGCACAATGATTTATACCAAAAGGTGCAGGAGCTCTCTTTCAAAAACGAGTGCTTCAAGTGCTTGGACAACAAGCCAGTTAAAAAACCTTAATAGTTCTTTTAACTGATTCAGAGGGAAGATCAGAAGTTTGTTTTGCTTTATTAAGGACATGTAACACATAAAATAAACATGTTTTCACAGTGGAAGCAATTGGTGGCTATGTTTACCTGGTGTACAATCAGATTTTGTTTTTGTTTTTTTTTTCTTTTTGGTTTTTTTCTTGTGTTTCTTGAAAGACTCTACAATCATATATATGATTGATTTGTTTCATAAATGATAATCTCATTAAGCCTATGCACGTAAGAGTAAACATAAACATACTCTTCCAGACATTTCCATGAGATGAGCTCTATAGATTGTGGAAAGTAATTGACTTATGAAGAATTACATGTTACTCTCCTTATAAGTGTCTGCTATCCTCACTACAGTGTGGCTTAGATTGAGCAGATAAAAAGGTTTACACATGAGAGTAGTATCAACTTCACTAGAATATCTACTGCAAAATGTTCTTGTAAGTTCCAGTTTGGGCATTAAAATAGATAAACTAACCTGCATATTAAATGCGACCATCTGAGCTCCATGCATCCATCCAATGAATGGGTTGTAATTTGAGGAGTCAAAACGGATACCCTTTGGGTACACCCTCAGCAAATTCTTCTGGGTGAATCTTAAAAACAAATGCCAATCAACAGAACAAACAGTTGGAAAATCCTCTTCATTTCAAATATTAGGTAACTGATACAATTTTGGTATGCAACACAAATGAAAATCTGAAAGAAACAAATTGTCCAAAAGCCATAATAAATACCTTACAAGATCAGTTCCATGAGAATCGGCAGCCTTTTCAAGTTCTTGTTCGCTCAAACTAAGACGCTTGACTTCATTAGGAACCACCTTTAGCGAACCTTTTAACCCACCTTTCTGTTTCCCAGCTCTAATAGCAATTAGACGCTTGTATTCAGGTGCTGAAAGTGAGCGCGACATGCGGTCGCCATCATCAAGATCATCCTCATCCTGGACTTGTTCGCCACGATCATTCTCATCCTGCTTGCAAATGGTGCAAAATTTGAATTGAGCCATTAAGAGGTCATTATTTGATCACTAAATCACCAGGATAATGCAACGAAGGTTTATTTCTCAATGAACCTTGTCGTCAGTTTCTAGTGAAGCTTTAAAGTCTGGAACCTCCTTTCCCCACGCTTCTTCATGTGCTGAATCTTTTTCTTTCTGTGATCCATTCTCCTTAAAAGCCTTAGATTCAAGGTATTCTTTTGGTGGTTTAGTGGAAATAATAACTCGCTTCTTCAATGCTTCTGGTGAAGGGAATTCAGTTAACAGTTCTCCCTCAGGGTAAAACAGCATTGCTCCAAATGTTTCATTGACCATCTAAAAGCAAATCAGTTTTGAATTACCAAAAAAAAAAAAAATAAATAAAAAAATAAATAAAAATTGTGTACTCAACATGAAATTGGGGCAAGGGGTAAAAGCCACAAAGATATTTAAGAATTTTTTACCTCCGCTACTTTAGCTTGAAGATCTGGAGTAAGGTGGTCTTCTAGAGTAATTACAACAGGATATGGAGATGCAACAAAAGCATATTCTTTAATGGACCTCAAACATTTGATGAGCTCCACTGGAGTAGTCAATGTCCTACAGTTGTGCAAAAATCCAAATATTTCAAACATAAACGAGGTAGTGAGATATAAAACACTACTCAAGCTTCTTGGAAATTTTGAAGAAGACAAGAAACTGTTATTTATAGCTCCTAGGCCATATTTGGACAGCGGCCAACTCATTAGATCACTTACAGTTGGACTCGTGGGACTGCTGAAATCATTATTTGGACAGCGGCCAACTCATTAGATCACTTACAGTTGGACTCGTGGGACTGCTGAAATCATTAAAAATCGAGAACCCATTTAGTGTTTTTGCAAGCAATGTTTTAAATATCGACGATATCAGCTAATATATCCCACGATGTATCTTGTATCCCACCTGTGCGATACAAAAAACACAAGTAGTGCCGATATATCCCACGTGTTTGATCCGGTGAGCATTTTCAATTTCCAATCCCTGTTTTTGTTAAATTTATGTTAAATCAGTGTCCAATGTTTACAAATCCATTGGTTCTTCATGTTTGCATGAAAAATCATGGAGTTGGAGATTAATTTCGATATCCATTGGTTCCTCAGGTTCTCCATGTTTTCTTTCGAAATTTTCCTTCAACCATTTGTCAATTGAGACTAATTTCGAAAGGAAACCAATACAAAGGAAACCTATTATGTGCACTTCGTATTTGAGATGTTATGATTTAAAAGTGTGTATTAAGGTTTTTTTAAACAATCCCTGAAGTTACGTTGAAAAATTCAACCATTTTCCCAATGTTTCCCCATGTTTCCCAAAAAGTGGAATAAATTACATTATACAAATGATCTATCCCGTGCGATAACCGATACATATTTGTATCTCAAGGATGCAATATGTAACGCGATACCGATATTTCGAATACTGCTTGCAAGCAAAATAGCCTACTCTTACTAATTTTTGAATTAGATCTTTGATACCAAACGGTGAGACACTGTTCAATGTAGAGACATGCAAAATACAAAACTTTGCACAGAATCTATGTTTCATGGATTCTATAGTTTGGCATAGAGAATACAAGGAGAAAGAAAAAGAGGAATGAGAGAAAAAGGAAATTAGAGTTGGATGTGCCACCCTAAACACCTTATATCTCATTGAGTAAAGAAGAAAAAAATCCAAAATGCCCCTCACTTATTACAATGCAATAGGTAGTAGACATTATGCGTAAAGATAGGGTTTAAAGGGACTATTAACAAAAAATAAAAGTGGACTGAGCAGTACAATTGTACGATCCAAATACCCGTCACGGTTTGGGCGAACGGCTTAGGTTGTGGTTTGCTCCCCACAGACACGAGTTTGATTCCCCTCCCTATGGATTACCCGATGCACGTGGTTGGCGGGTGATTGCGTGCATTCACAAGGAATAGTCTTGCCTCAAAAGGGGGCGAGGAACACCCTGTCATCACTATATATATATATATATATATATATATAAGGGAAAAACACGATCCAAATCCCATAAGGTGATCTGTGTACAAGAAAGTGATCTAAAAGAAAAAGAGATCAGCACAGCAAGATGCAAGTGAGATCTAGGAAGAAGAAAAGGAATAGGATGACGAAGAGGAAAAAACTACACCAATATGTCTCTGATAACATGTAGTTTAGTACAATGACTTAAATAATGGTATCAATGCATGTATTGCACCCTTGGGATACAAAAACATGTCAATATCACATGGGAAATGTTGCATGTATCACAGTGTATCATTGTTTTTGGAAAACATTGGAAAATTGATCGAAATTTTCAATTAAACTTCAAGGGATGTTAAATATATAAAAATAAAATAAAAAATAAAAACATTATTTCACACTTAGAACTCTAAAGATCACCAAAAAAAAGTACGCATAATAATTAACTCCTGTATAATGTCCTAAACTATGCATTGTCTGACATAAGTGATGCAATTATATCCAAAATAAGTTAATATCATTTATAAATCATACAATACAAGTACGAAAACACAACCAATACATTCACAAGCCAAAAAGAAGTAAAAATATACCTATATTAACACAATGCATGTATTAAAAATATATATTTCCAAATTATTTTTTGTTATTTTTCTATCAAAATTAAATTTATTTTTGAAATAAATAAAAGAGTTTGTTTGATATTAAGATCATCATACACTCATCAATACCATGGTGTGCCATAAAGGCCGTTACGTAAAGGTAACGGTGGCAACTATTACACGTTACGGGGTTGTAACGGCCGTAACAGCCGTTATGGAAAAAAAATGACATGTAATTGCCGTTAAGGGCACGTTACATTCCCTATAAAGGACATAATAGCCCCGTAATGGTCTATTAGAGGACATATACAGGTTTTTCATGCTTTTTAATCAACATTACGTGGCAGATACAGGTTTTTCGGGGGGTTTTTCAATAAATAAATAAATAAGAGAAACCGTAACGGCCGTTACAGGGCCGTAACAGCCGTTATGGGGCCGTAATAACCGTTAGGCCCTGTATTGTAAAGGTAACGGTGGTGGCCGTTACAGCCACCGTTACCGTTACGGAACACCTTGATCAATACACAAATAGTTGGTACTGTCTTGGTAATTGGTAATTGGTACTTAGTAGTACTCTCACTATCTATCTCCTAATCTAAATCTAATAATCTATCTAATTTTTTTTTTATGTATATTATTTAGTTTATAGATTTTATTCATAAATCAATGAAGATGATAGTTTAATATTTGATAGATAATTATCATAATAATATATCATATCAATTTATGACATATAAGACAATTTATAGCCAAAAGACTCGAAATCATAGCTTACAGCAGATCAACCCGACAAATAACATTCTTACAAAATAAGGATCCGATACGCCATTGACTCTTACAAAATAAGGATCTGATACACCAAGAAGAAGAAGAAGAAGAAAGATTCTTGGATATCTCCTTTTTTTTCTAATATTTTCCTATAATTTTTTGCTCAATTTTTTTGATAAGATATGGGGTTGATACCAATATGCAACACTATATTGAATCAGTTTTTCAGTTGGGCCAATTTGCACGATGATACTGATTTCAGAACCACGGCTTTGAAATTGTCAAATCACATGTTTATTAAGCTAACAAATATACATGATAAATTGACAAGCAAGCGGTGACTGATGAAACGTGAGAATATTTTCCCTTATGCACGTGAACAGCAGGAACGGGCTAGGGTAAACAAAGCTTGTGTTTTGCTGCAACAACATGAGGCTATGATTGAGGTAGTTCCAAGCAGGTGGTGGACGAGAATCAGGATGTAACCCCTTAGACTTGATAACCATTGATAGAGATGTGTTTGTTGCTAGGGTGGACGAGTGGGTTTAGTATGTAGACTTGGATGAGGCAGATCAACGCATTCATCCAATGATAGTTCGAGAAGCAGCAGCCACGAACAATGATTTCTACAAAATTATAGTTGAAGTAAGGTGTCATGATGACCCATTGAGAGCTTGATAAGTGAGGGTTGTTACGCATCAGGGTCGCATGGAGGTAGTGTAGCATGAGCTTGAGCCATTAAGAAAGCTACAGCGATTAAATTGTGCCCCTTTGATAGAGACGACAACTAAGATGACAATGCCAATGATGATGGCGATGACAGAGCTGACAATTGCGATAATGTTCGTAAAGAGAGTTCGAGTTAGAGGCCTCTTAATCCATTCACTATGGCGAGGGAGTTTGACAGAACAACCCAAGACCATGATGATGGTGCTTGTATGGTCCTGGCATGAACTTTTGAGTCGAGCCATCATTTTTTGCATCATAGGAGATTGTTACAAGTGATGCGTACTATTACATGGAACATTGGGCCCATAGGCATCGGAGATGGGAAGGAGAGTTCCACTTCCATGCCTCATATGGCTCATAAGGCTATGGCATGAGCGACGCCAATGACTATGACACCTATTCGCGGTCATCCAACTATGGATATAGTCAAGAGCACGGATAAGAGCAAGGATACGGCTATGGACAAATGCATCCAGGAAGTCTTTAGAATATTGGTATTATTACATGTATCAATGACCAAGGATACAGAAACATGTATCGATATCACCAATACTAATATATATATATATATATATATATATATATATATATGGTCATTGAGGGAAACATTGGGAAAATGTGGAAATTTTTAATGGAACTTTAGGAGATGTTAAAAGAGGCATGTTTACACATTTAGGAATTAAAATAAAAATAAAAATAAAAATAAAAATAAAAAATAAATACAAAAAACAACTATACATAATAACTTTCCATTTTATAAGAACCTTGTTTTAAGAGCTATGAATGGAATTTTATTGAAAAAGCAGACCAGTGGAAGCCATCCGAAAAAACAAAGTACAGAAGATTAGGGAAACAAAATAGACTGAGCTACATTCACATCAATATGCATAAGAATCACGGCCCATTCAAAATCTCTCTCTTAATCTTCCATAGCCTCTCTTCCCACACTTTGTGGGAATTGTCGAAGCAGCGAGCATTGAGTTCTCCCCATATATTCCATAGACATGCAAGCAAGCACAACCTCCAAATGGACAGCTTGTCCTTTGATAGATGCACTCCCTGCCATGCCCATACTAGTTGTGGGATTGACCAAGGGCAGCACCATTTCACATCGAATAATCCCCAATCTGGCTAAAATATGGGCAATGCACAAGGAGATTATCTACCATTTCGGCATCATACATACAAAGGAGACAAATGCTGGAAAGGGGCAATCTTCTCTTTTGGAGATTGTCCAAGGTTAGGATTCGTTTCCTACTCGCCAACCATGTAAAAGCCGCAAATTTAGAGGGGGCTCCATAAAGCCAAAAGTCAACCGGAATCGGGTTATCTACCACATTACAAGATGGGCGAGACTTGTTTTAGGACTTGACGGAGAAACATCGAGACATTGTATCTGGCCACACCAAAGAGTTTGCATCTATAGGGGAAGGAACATAGAGCTGAATACTCGACTGAAGTCTTGCATATTATTCGGCTTCAACGTCTGTCCCCTTCTGCATGGTGGGCACCACACACCCCTCCCTCCCTCCCTCAAAAGACTATCTATTGTTAGGTTCTTTGCCGCTGAGACTACCACCAAGGAAGGATAAGATTTAGCCAATGTTCTATGCCCACACCAACGGTCCTCCCAAAACCGAATACAGGATTCATTCCCAAGGTCGAAGGAAGATGAGGCTACAACCGAGAGAGAAACCAACAGGATCACTTTCCAAATGCTTGACGCACGATAGTGAGATGACTTCTTAATTTCCCAACCCCTCTTCCAAAACATGTGTTGTCGAAAAAACATGTGGGCATAGGAATGCAATTATATCCAAAACAAGTTCATAGCATTCAAATAACAATACAATGAAAGTAATAAAAAAATCCATTCTCTATAAGAAACCAAGAATGTTGATTCGGCAGCCATTGATATAGTGGGCAGGTCCGAGGGTGTGGTGGCGGAATAGGATTCGTCAGTTTGGTCAAAACTAGACTGGTGGGGAGGTGTCTTTTCAGCTTTTATGGTTTTGAAGGAAAAGTCTTCAGGGTTCACCCGGCTTCTTACTTCAATTTATGGTCCAAATTTGGAAGAGAGAAGAAACGAGTTCTGGGAAGAGTTGTAGATGAAGAAAACCAGGTTCAGCGGTCTGTGGTGCATCGAGGGAGATTTTAATATCATTCATTATGCTTCTGAAAGATTAATTAGTGGAAGGGTGACTGTTAGCATGAGGGCTTTCTCAAATTGGATCAATATGCATGAGCTAACTGATCTTCTGATGTAAAGGGTAAAATTCACATGGTCGAATGGGCAGTTAAACCCAACCATGTCCAGATTGGATAGAATCTTATCGTCTCCGAAGTGGTTAGACAAATATTCTCTTGCCTTTCAGCGTGCTCTTCCGAAGCTAACTTCTGATCATTGTCCAATGTTGCTTGCCATGGATGAAGAAAATTGAGGCCATAAACCAGTCAAGTTCGAGCTCTCCCATCTTCATGTTGAATGCTTCTCTTAATTAGTCAAGGATTGGTGGACTTCATTTGATGTAGAGGGGTATGCGTTTCAAGCTTTGTCGGAAACTCAATCTCCTTTAAGATAGAATCAAGAATTGGAAAAGGGATGAACTCTGTAAAAAGGAAATGGAGACGGCTATGATTCTTTATGATATCAAAGCTCTTGACGGGAAGGAGGTGTCATATCCTTAGAAGATACAGCAAAGAGACTTCATCTTACTCGGATCTAGTTGATGCGAATTCTTGAAGATGAAATTAGATGGCGCCAGTGGTCGCGAAGCACGTGGATCAAAGAAGGTGATAAAAATACAAAGTTCTTCCACCGTATCCCTAGTGCTCGTGTGAGAATCAACAAAATTAGCAGTCTTATGGTTAATGGAATCCAAATAGAAGATAAAGATCGCACAGATACTGAGGTGATCAGATTTTAGCTCGATCTCTAAGTGGGGAGGAATGGAATAGGCCAGTCTAGATCTTCTACAGTTTAAGAGGCTCTCAGATGGTGAAGCAGGTTCACTTGAATCGCCATTTTCGATGGAAGAGGTGAAGAGAGTTGTGGATTCAATGGGAGAAGATAAAGCGCCCGGGTCGGATGGGTTCCCTATGGTGTTTTTCCAAGTTTTTTTGGGAAACTATAAAAGTGGATGTTATGAATTCTTCGAAAGAGGGCATCTGTCGAAGGGCACTGGAGCTTCCTTTATTGCTTTGATCTAGAGTTATCAGGTGGAAAAGCTCTAAAAGACTTTAGGCCTATTAGCCTCATTGGAGGCCCTTATAAGATTTTGGCCAAAGTCTTAGCGCTCTATGTGCAAGGGGTGCTAGGAAGCATCATCTCCAATAATCAAATTGCTTTTGTGTCGGATCATCAAATCCTTGATAGCACATTAATAGCACAATGACTGCTTGGATTCATGGCATAGATCAAGAGTTAAAGGCATCGTCTGCAAGCTGGACCTTGAGGAGGCGTATGATCATATTGACTAGAGTTTCCTCAATTATATCTTGCAACATCTTGGGTTCAGGGAGGGATGGAAGAGATGGATAGGGGAATGTGTGGAATCAACCCAGTTTTAGGTTTTACTCATCGGATCTCCTAAAGGTTTCTTCAAGAGCTCCAGAGGTCTTCGGCAAGGTGACCCGCCGTCTCCGTTTCCCCTTGTCGTCACTGTTGAGGCTTTGGCAAGAATGCTTGATAAATGACAGTTTGAAGGTATTATTAGCGGCTTCAAAATTGAAGATATGGCTTCTCCAATCTCTAACCTCCAATTTGGGGATGATACATTGTTGTTTTGCAATGTTGATCCGGTCAACGTGGAAAACTTGAGAACGATCATTCAATGTTTTGAGGTGGTGTCGAAGTTAAAGGTCAATATCATGGACAAGTAAGATGTTTGGGGTGTGTATGAAGGAAGAGGAGATTAACGAATTGACAGATCTTTTTTAGTGTGCAGTTGGGAAGCTTTTGACCACTTTTGTGGGACTTCCCCTTTGCTTTGGAAAGTTGGTGATTCATCTTTGGGACAAGGTGGTTGAAAGGTTCAAAAAATATTTAGTGAGATGGAAATGTCGGTATCTCTCTTGGCAGTCGCATTACGATCATTAAGGCAAGCCTGTCGAATCTCCCCTTATATTTTATGTCTATTTTTAAAAGTCCAGCCTCTGTGCTTTCTAAGCTTGAGAAATAACGCGTGACTTCTTATGGCATGGTGTGGAAGATAAAAAGAAATTTCACCTTATGGGGTGGAGCGATGTTTGCAAGTCATATGAAGGTGGGGCAAGCATAAAAGACCTTAAAATTATGAATATGGCATTGCTCAGGAAATGGTTGTGGAGATTCAGGAAGGAAGATAGGGCACTTTGGAAAGAAGTTATTAAAAGTATGGGCGTCCTGAGGTTGGTTGGTGGACAAGGGATTCATCCTATTATAGAGCTTTCGCTTTATGAAAAGGTGTGATATCAACAAAATCAGTGTTTTTTTAAGGGATTGGGTTCTCAGTTAGGAATAGAGAGTTAGATTTTGGGAAGATGCGTGGATAGGAGATTACCCTCTGAAATCTAAATTCCCTTGGATATTCCACCTTGCCCTCGAATCCGTCTATTGCAGTTTCAGATTGTTTCTCCTATGAAGGGGAATAGGTGGTGTGTAACCCTCCTTGCAGGCAAAATCTTCACAATGAGGTAGAAAATTTCATAGCCCACCTAAATCGTATTCAATTGTGCCTCCCGGATTCTTCCTCTTCGACTAGGATGGTTTGGAGACATGATAAATCTGGTGAATTTTTTGTCCGATCCTTCTACACCGTTCTTAGCAAACTTTCCATGACAAGAATCAAGGCGCTAACTTCGCATTATCAACTTCTCCCTAAGATAGTGGCCTTCGGATGATTGGTCGGTAGGAAGGTGTTGACTATTGATAATTTGCAAAAAAGAGCAATGATTCTTCCTAATATCTGCTTATGTTGTATGGGGGATGAGGAAACGGTGGATAATCTCTGTCCACTGCCAATTCATTGGTTTCATTTGGAAGGACATATTATCTCGCTTCAAAGTGGTATGGGCATTCCCGAGGTTAGCCGGTGAGTTATTGAAAGCTTGGCATGGTGCGTGCTTGGGAAAAGAAAGGACGATCCTTTGGAAAATCTCCTTGCTTTTTGTTTTGGTGGGCAGTGTGGGAAGAAAGGAATGTGAGATACTTTAAAGGGGTTAGTAAGTCAGTGGAGGGCATGTCTCATAGGGCTAAAATATTCATTATTGAATGGGCCTCCACCCTTGATAAGATCAAGGGTTGTAATCTTCCCTTTTGGGGGATTTAGTTGAGTCGCCACCTCGACAGTTCAGCGTTGTGTTTTTTTCCCCTTCATTCCTTTTAATAAAATCCTAGTTAACTTTAACAAAAATCCATTCTCAATTTGAGGGCTAAAAAAAGGAGGAAATTAGGATTTCCCTAATTTCCCCCATTCACCCACTCAAATGTTGATTTATTCGCCATAAATACATGTCAATTCAAAAGAATCATAAATAAACATTGTAATCCATGCTATCAATTGAAAGAAGAAGAAAAAAATTCGAGTTTCTATGGATTTTTTGTGATCTTTGAGATCCGGCCCGTATCTACTTCAATACGAGACTTCTACACTTGGTTCAACAAATACTAAAAAGGAATCATTGAAGATGTTCTTTTACTGATCTTCTGGAGAATTTATGGGGTTTTACACAAGAATCCCTAGTATGTGCGATTTTATCGTTGGTATTGCCAATACCAGGGAACTTTTATTTTGTCAAGAGATCAAAATATCTTTGGTATCACCAAAATTATTGGCGATATTTGTCATTTTCTATATTATTTTGGGTTTCAGTATTAACCCGAGGATACCAATAATATTGACAATATTATCAATAATGTTGATGATATTTGGAACATTCTATCCAGGGTATGAATGGATATGTCCAATCTCAACCACCATCAATGCCACTAGGAGTGAAGTTGACTGCTCGGTATCCATAAATGGGCACAATGGTAAACTTTCTGTTGTCTCACATAGAAGCATAATCGGCTTATAGGAAACTCTCCTCTGGATTCGATGGCTGTTATGGTATGAACAAAACAACTGCAACTTAACAAACGAGATGAGTGTGCCAAGTCTATCAGCCAATGGACAAAGTTATTTCTTCAGCATGGTGCTTGGGTCCTTTTGTGGGTACTTGTAAAAGGGATTATCTTTAGGGGGATTGGGCGAATGTATTGGGGTAGGCTTAGTCAGGATCAATGTTGTTAAATTGCATATGCGATCATGTGTCATCGCATATGCCTATGCGCATATGTGATCACATAATCGCATATGCGACTGCATATTTACTTTATTCTTTATTTTTTTCAAAAAATTAAAAGAAACAATCAAAAAATAGGAGAAAAATAAAATAAAAAATGTAAAAAAATATATAAGAAATTAGGGGGAACTTTCCTGAGTTAATAGATATCTAATTTTACATATTTAAAATACATTTGAGAGAAATAAAATCAATTAAACAATGAATTAAGTATACATCAAGTCATCAACATTCAAGAATTAGGATTATTGTGTATGTAAGAGAGAAATGTAGATTGTAGAATGAGAGGCTTAGTCAGGATCAATGTTGGTAAATTGCATATGCGATCATGTGTCATCGCATATGCTTATGCGCATATGTGATCACACAATCGCATATGCGACTGCATATTTACTTTATTTTTTATTTTTTTCAAAAGATTAAAAGAAAAAATCAAAAAATAGGAGAAAAATAAAATAAAAAATGTAAAAAAAAAATATAAGAAATTAGGGGGAACTTTCCTGAGTTAATAGATATCTAATTTTACATATTTAAAATACATTTGAGAGAAATAAAATCAATTAAACAATGAATTAAGTATACATCAAGTCATCAACATTCAAGAATTAGGATTATTGTGTAAGAGAGAAATGTAGATTGTAGAATGAGAGTGCTTGAATCTTAAAAGTTGAATCCTCCTTGAGAGTGCTTAAAGCTTGAATCTTGATCTTCCAAGAGAGAGAGAAACTTCTCTTCTTAAATGAATAAATGATCTTCTTGCATTAATCTTGTAAAGTAGGAACTAGGAACTTGGATGTTGGAAGTTGGAAC
Source organism: Magnolia officinalis (assembly GCA_021015155.1). Classification (NCBI taxonomy): domain Eukaryota; kingdom Viridiplantae; phylum Streptophyta; class Magnoliopsida; order Magnoliales; family Magnoliaceae; genus Magnolia; species Magnolia officinalis. The sequence goes on along the minus strand of JAJHSJ010001364.1, from coordinate 31,083 downwards.
TTGGTTAGAAGTAGGATAGGAACTCTGTGTGTGGTGTGTGTGTGTGTGTGTGTGTGTGTGTGTGTGTGTGTGTGAGAGAGAGAGAGAGAGAGAGAGAGAGAGAGAGAGATTAATTGCACTTGGAAGTAAGAATGTAAGAAAAAAAAGAGAGTAAGAGAGTTTTAGAGCGAGAATGTTGCAAATGGAGGAGGTTTGGATGCCATTTTATAGGCAAAAGGTCTTTTTTTTCAAATATATATATATAATAATAATAATAATAATTTGTGGATGCCAATATGCGATCGCATATGTTGTATGCAATCACATATTCTCACATTTTTTGCATATGCGATCGCATATGCACTACAATCGCATGTGCCATGATGGCATATGCGAACTGCATGGGAGAATTTGCATATGCGAATATGCGGTCGCATTTAACAACATTGGTCAGGATGATTTCTCACCATCCATGTTCTCAGGATTTTTTCTGCATGCAAGCTCTTTCAGAATTTCTGGGGTTTTACACAAGAATCCTTGGTATTCGTGATTTTATCGTTGGTATTGCCTATACTTATATTGTCCAAAGATCAAAATATCCCTGGTATCATCGAAATTTTTGGTGATATTTGTCATTTTCTATATTATTTGTGGTTTCAGTATCACTAACCCGAGGATACCAATAATATTGACAATATTATAAATAATGTTGCTGATATTTGGAACTTTCTATCCAGGGTATCGACTTGGAGCGAAGTTGACTGCTTAGTATCCATAGATGGGTACAGTGGTAAACTTTCTGCTATCTTACCTAGAAGCATAATGGGCTTATAGGAAACTCTCATCTGGATTTGTTGAGTCCTTTTGTGGGTACTTGTGAAAGGGATTATCTTTAGGGGGATTGGGTGAATGTATTGGGGCAGGCTTAGTTGGGATGATTTCTCACCATCCCTGTTCTCAGGAATTTTTTCTACATGCAAGCTCTTTTTATCAGTCCAAATAAAATTTATTATTACTATTTTAAAAAAAAAAAAAAAAAATTAAGTACAAGAAAAAGAAGAATGGGCATAGCGCATCCTTATATCAATTATTTATTGTTATTAAATGTCCCAAATACACTGTTTTCTTGGACAATTTGCTGAGTGTCAGGGTAGGCCATAGGGTTTTGAGCCAACTCTTCTGAAATAACTAGCATCCTCAAAGAGTGTTTAGGAAACTTATAGTGTTAAATCAGACCAGAACTCATCATCATGTTTAATTTGGAAGACCCCAAAGGCATCCATTTTGGATATGAAAGTAGTTTGATTCCTTAAAAGAGAGGCCTATTCTTAGTTGATTCCTTCAAAGACAGGCCTAATCTTCACAAGGAATCATATTAAGATCTAAGGCTCTCTTCTTCATAGGACATCCATGTAAATCAAGGTAACATATATTGGTCTCTGGTGTATTTTAGATTTTATACCCAACATGTTCTACTTAATTCAGTGTAAGTGTAACATCAACGGCAGCATTGCTATCAATATACGACATAAGCACAATGTATTTAATTAAGTAATGGAAGGTTTCATCTTCCATCATAATCTATGCTTGACAAGGTAACAAACAAAAGACCGCACCTATCTAGGACTATGGCCGTAATGAATAGAATGGCTTGAAGGGTACTCAAGAAGCCTACAAGTTTGAGATATAGTTCTTCCGGTAGATAGTACGAGGTGTTATGCGTATTTCAATAACAATACAAGAGTAGTTTTGAAAAGCAAAAGCAACTTTATGTTTTTTGTCTTTTAGTGAATTTCTTTAATCCCATATCGGATAGAATGGGAGTTGAAAAGGGTTTATAAGCCTTTGGCCTTCGTACTCTTATGACGTGTGTTCAACTATGCCCAAGTCCATATGCGCAAGCAAGCCTAGCCCGGTGGAGAAACCTAGTCTGAAAACCTTTAACTGGGTGTGTGCACACGTGCACTGTCACGTCCCTAAATCTAGTGTCGGTAATCCGTGATTACTATACACCAAATTTTGGTTGACAGCCTTCGTAGAACTCCGATTTTGGGGCTTCCAACCATCGCATACTAAGTCCCATAAGCGGGGCTCACAAGAAGGATTTCTGAAAGTAAAGACGACAAACACATATCATTTTTCAAATTTTCATCATATTCAACATGTGTTATTGTGTACAACTGAGCACATCAAGGCAAAACCAAAACATAAACCATGTCATATTTACTATACCTGATGTACATATACAGGGTACTAAAAAAATATATATACACTGATATGTACAAAACAAAAGGGACAACTGGAGTCTGTAACCTCTACTCTTGCAGCTCCCTACTCTCACCTATAAAAAAAAAAAAAAATTAAAAAAAAAAAAAATTTTTTAAAAGAAACCTTGAGCTACTAAGCCCAAGGAGTGCGTGTGTGCAGTGAAAATGCATGTTTCATGTCATGCTCATATAATGTACAGGCCTACTGGGCTGATAACAATAAAATAAAGATACAATGCATTATGCCACTTTTCATGTTCCAAATCATTTTTTATTTATATCAATTTTCCATTACAGAGGTGGGAGTGTGGGACTTCTACCCACTTGTAACATACACTCTTTCAACATTTCCACAACTTTCCACATTTCCCAATTGGATCACCAAGGTTTGAAACAGAGGTGAGACTCGCATATGATTGCTACCCACTTACACAGGCTTTTCCACCGTGGTCAACTACAAAGGTGGGACTACATAATTCATGGGCCGAACTAGTCTAACCCACTTGTGTTGAACCTCACTATCTGCCTAACAGCAAGAAGTCATAAGTCGCCTAGCAAAACGATAGCGGACAATCTATGAACTCATCACACATAACCTATCTTTGCTTGCCCATAAGCAGGTCAGGTCAAACCTCTCAACCAATCGACACGCGTCGGTGAGAGTCGCCACTTACTTTGGTATTTCGGCATTCCAGCGCTCTGTTCTTCCACCCGGTCTAGTCATTGGTTGCTCCCAATGGTACCAATCGGTGTTTAGGGACTTGCCCAGGGACCCTCTAATCATGTCCTGTTGAATTACACATTTCTGATGTGGTGTCCAACTCAAGTCATAACAAAATATGTTTCATCGCATTTATAATCACCGTATGCATAAGTCCACACACAATCACAATATATCATGTTTTTCAAGACAAGCATAGGACGACCTTCCTCTCATGAATTTAAGTTCCTCACAGGGGTCTCATGTAATGCATCCTGTATCTAGACGGTTCACATACTAATCATAGACACATCGTGTGTCGCAACACAACCCACTATGATCAGCATACCATGATATGAATCATTCACTCTCAATCATACAATGATACAACAACTATGAACCATGCATATGATATGCACGTGACTTAGACAATCTAAATCCAATCCGGGATTCATTCCGCTATAAGACTTCATGCCACAAGCATGCTTTTTCTCAAGAGTTAGCTACACTAAAAGGAGGAAGGACAACTCTTTCAAACTTTTTGTCAAACAGGTAGCAGGCGGACTTTTGAATTTAAACAAAACCAAAGCATATGAATCCCTTAGGTGTGGGCCACATGGATGGTTTAATTGATAGTGGAGATGGGGTCATGATGGGTTGATCTTGCATAGCTTCTCCCATGACCCTTTTCTCAAGTTCATCTCTATCATCCAATCTTCCATCAATAGCCTAACCAATTAAATCAGAAAATCTAGCATCATAGCCATTAGTGGGGCAATTCAAAGCTCTCTCTCTCTCTCTCTCTCTCTCTCTCTCTCTCTCTCTCTCTCTCTCTCTCTCTCTCAACAACCATGGACTAGAAAATCTATTCTTTTATAGGGCTTTCAAGTAATCTAACGCACATATATGCATAATCCTAATCTATGCACTCACCTGTAACAATCAGAGGATTAGATTTCAAACTCGGCTTCTACTTCCTTCTTCTTCTTCTTCTTCTTCTTCTTCTTCTTCTTCTTCTCAACTCACCTTAGGCTTCCCATGACACAAGGAAGAGAGTGCTAGAAATGGGTTGTTGAAAGAGGGTTTTTATGTTTATGGACTTGAAAATGGTTTTAAATTGGCTTTTGTCTAAAAAGAAGGGTTGGGGGGTGTTTTGTGATGTTTTTGAGAAGTTTAAGCTTATAGTAACAATAGAAAAATGTTATTTAAGTGATTTGACATAAAGCATTCCAAGGATTTTTAAAAAATCGAGGTCATTTGAGTTATTTTATCAAAATATACTTGTGCATATCTATTCATAACTTACAATCTGGGTGTCATATTGACATGCCGTTTTCACCAGTAATTCTGTAACTCAACTACGGTCACAGCGGTTAGGCTCTCGGACCTAACGGATTTTTAAAACTCGATGATGGCCCACCTCCAGATAAAATAAGGACATAGTAGTCATTTCTCAAATTGTTTAATTTTAAGTCCATATATTAAAATTTGAACATCAGGTTAAAATGCGGATTGCGGCTCGATAACAGAACAATATTATGATTAAGTCAAAATATTCTCGGGGCCAATGGACCTACAGTCAACGGCTATCCAGTGTACGAACCAGATTTCGAGGCCTCAGGTCTTACATGCACACTCTGGTATACTCACCCGCAAGGGGGGTGGAATCGGACCCCGATTGGTTTGGATGGGCCTCGTTAGTTGAGTCTTCATGGGCTAGGTTTTGCCTTCAAATCTTATTTTAATCCTTTGTTTTATTGTGGCCGTTGGAAATGTACCTCCGTAATAGGACATATCTAAATGTCGCAATTGCCTCTTAACGAGTCTTACATACGGGATCAGGATTAGGGTTTCGTATAATTTCAAGGGGGAAAAAAAAAAAAAAAAAAGCGAAAAACCTTCTCATTTCTACAATCTTCTCCTCTTCTTCTTTCTGTGATCGCATTTTAATTTTTTTTTTGGGCAAAAAGACGGTGGTGTGTTGTGTGGTGTACTATTGGTGTTGGGATTCTCGCAACTAGTGCACGGTGTGGAGAACCGCTTGCTGGGGAGTTGTATCCTAGGAGATGGCCGTATCGGCGACCTTATACACCGGTTTATTAAACTGAGGGGTGCGCGAACTATCACAAAGATAGCAACTACGTACACGCCTCAACCCAGTGACTATTTCATATCATTGACGACCCGTTGGTGCCGACATTGTAGATCTCTATTCCAGGTGTGGGGTTCCTTTATTCTGCTTTATTACACTTTGATATTTCCCATTTCCATTGCAATAGTTACAACAATTTTGAGATAGTTCGTCCCATGGCTTCGGAAAGTTCGAGTGACAAATTGATTTGACCTGAAAGTATTGACGGCCAGCACTTTTAAGCATTGGAAACCAAAAAAAAAAATATGTTCTTATACCTTACCATTGCGTAGGTTATCAATCAACCTCGACCATCAAATCTACTTGAACCAGAACTATATGTAGTTCATTGGAAATTGATGAGGACAATTATCTATGTAAAAATTATATACTTAGTGCTATGTCAAACCAACTATATGATTTGTATTGCAACTATGATACATTTGCTAAGATCCGAAAGGCTTTAGTGAAGAAGTACAAGACTGAAGAGGCGGGTGTGAAAAAATACGCCGTCAATCGATAATTTTAAGTTCCAGATAGTTGACAATAAATTAGTGGTGCATTAGGCAAATGAGTTTAATCTCATAGCCCATGAAATCATATCTGAAGGAATCAAGTTAGATGAACAATTCTAAGTGGCTGTTGTTATTAAGAAACTGCCACCCACTTGGAGAGATTTCAAAAAAAAACACCATTCGGCACCAAAGAGTTATCGATGGAGCAATTGATTGTTCGTTTGCAGATCGAGGAAGAAGCGAGACTCCAGGTGTAACAGCCCAAGATTTCAGCTCTCGTGGACAACACGAAAAACCAAATTTCAAGGTAATAATATGAGTATGTCATAGTATAAATACTCTGCATCTTCTTTACAATCTTATAATTTCATATTTTCATGGCAATCGCAGCATAAATGACGGAAAAAATTAAATCTCATTCCATTACATAACTACTCCAAGTTCCATCATATACATGATTTCATTCACAAATCCATGTTCAACGTCCAGCTTGTAGCATGCTCATATTATTTTATTATTATTATTTTATTTTTTTTTTTAAAGTCCAGCAACATAGCATCACATATTTCTCATGTTAAACATCATTAAACCATCCATAAACAACACAACAATTAGGCTAATCCAAACTACAACATGTACGGTCCATATGGGTTACCTAGTGGGCGCACCTTGAAGACTCGGCGGATTAGCTCATCACAACAGGTTAACTCGCTGATCTACATGTTCCCACGAGATTCATCATCATGGAACATCAATCTAGGTGCCATAGGTTCACACACCCACCCTAGATGGGGTTTCCGTCATCAATTCCACATAGTTTATGAACCTTATATCATGCAGTTAGGGTTTAAGCCCATTCATGATTAAATTCTCCATCAAACCACATCCAAACATGGATTCATTCAATCATCCTCAATTTTACAGCAATAAAACATATTAAAACAGAGAATTAACATGAATTACACCAATCAAACCAACAAGCAAACAATCAAGGAAAACAATGCATAGATTTAAGGAAAAACTAGTTAGAATTGTGCATAAGCCTAAAGGGATTCCTCACCTTAGCCTTAGATGAAGGGCGAACCACGATGAACGGGAGTCACTCGTGCTAGGGAGGAGCGCCCACACGCGGGGCTAAAGGGAGGGGCGTCCTTAGGTGGGACGTTCACTCTCACTCTCTCTTGGACGTGTGGAGGGCTGGAAATTGTGGCAGACGTGGGCTAAGAGGGTGGAAATAGGAAGAGAGGGCGTGAGTTATCTCTTTATACATGTGGTAAGCTTGGTTATTTCCTAAAATGGGGTAACTTAGAGCTTAAGAAAAGGATTATCAAGGTGAGGCACTTATATCTCACATTCGGTCCGCATGAAGGGGCAATTCAAGTCACTCATAAGAAAATATTCAACTACGACTACCCACGAACTTTCCTCAATCGATGGACACTAAAATCAAGGGTTAAGGGACTGATTTGGCAATTGGGTCACTTCTACTATGATCCAAGGGCTGAAATTTGTTATGTAGGGTTCATTTATGAAACATAGACATGGGATAAAATCTCAGGTAAAATGGATTATGGGAACCATGTGATATAGAAATCAATGGTTTAGGTTAATGGCATTTTCGTAATTATTTCTGATCTAAGAATTTTGAAAAATCTAATAATTTTACACGGTTCTAGGCATGATTCTAAGCAATTCTTACAAAAGAACATTTATCTAAATGATCACAAAAAAGTTATTCACAAAAAAAAAAAAGGTTAAAATTTGCATAATTAAGGGAAAATACACATAACAAGCTACAAGCTGAACTTTGGCTAAAATAGTAACATCCGGGATGTTACACCAAGATACTTTAAAAGATAAGAAATCTAATGTATCTAAAGTTTTAATAATTAAAACATAACCAAAAACAACAAAAAGGAAAGCCCAAACCCAATAACCTGAAACCGAACCGAAACAAGTTATAAAAATAAAAATAAACAAACCCAAGGCTTAGATCCACAACAATAGTGACCAGGATAAATCATATGGTTGCTATGTGTGTGGCAAACCAGGTCACTTTGCAAGAGAGCGATAAATGGAAAAAAAAAAAAAAAAAAAAAAAAAAAGCCATCTCCTACACCTCAAGCAAATTTGACCGAGGAACTTAATATTGTGGCTATGCTCACGGAGGTCAACATGGTTCATGTAGAACCGTATGACGGTTGGTGGATCAACATAGGTGCTAGCACCCACGTATGTTACGATCGTACCTAGTTTAAGAGTTACAAGGAAGTTCCTTCTAGTGGAAAAGTCCAAATGGAGAACGTTGTCACAGCAAATGTAATTGGATAAGGAAAGGTTGAACTTGTGTTCACCTTTGGGAAGACCATTAGTACTCCGATAATATTCTTTATGTGCCAAATATGCGAAAAAACCTTGGTTCGGGTAATCTTTTGAACAAAGCGGGTCTAAGGCAAGTTATTGAGTTGGATCAAATAATAATAACTAAGAATGGCTCCTTTGTTGGTAAGGGTTATGTTGATCATGGTCATGGTATATTTAGGTTGAATGTTGAATTGAATAAAGCTTCTACTTCTTCTGCTTACATGTTGTACATTATTTCATTATGGCATGGTAGACTAGGTCATGTGAATGTTAAGTACATTTCTTATACCTCGTTTAGAAAATAGTGAATTTGAAAAATGTGAATCATGTTCTCAATCTAAGGTAACTAGGAAACCCTTTCCTAGGTTAGAAAGAAATTCAAAGTTGTTGGGATTGATTTACTTTGATATATGTAATCTTAAAGAAAATCTTAGCAGAAGAGGTAATAAATATTTTATTACCTTTATAGATGATCATTCCAGATATACATATGTATATCTGTTAAGATCAAAGGATGAAGCATTTTCCAAATTTATCATTTTCAAAAATGAAATAGAAAATCAATTAAACAAAAAATCAAAACTCTTAAGAGTGATAAAGGTGACGAATACACTTCAGAGGATTTTGATCATTTTTGCAAGTCTAATGGCATAATTCATGAAATTACCACTCCCTACTCTCCACAACTGAATGAGGTAGCAGAACGTAAAAATATGACTTTCATTAATATGGTGAACACTATGTTGTTGAGTAATAATATTCTATTAAGTCTTTGGAGAGAAGCCTTATATTCAACCTATTATATCCTAAACAGAGGGCCTACAACCAAATCTAAAATAAATCCATATGAGTTATGGAAAGGTAGAAAACCAAATCTAAATTATCTTAAGAGTTTGGGGCTACCTTGTGCATGTTAGGCTTACTAATCCCAAAAGACCTAAATTAGGACCTAGAACTTCTAGGTGTGTACTTGTTGGGTTGCATCTCATAATAAAGCTTATAGATTCCTAAATATTAGCGAAAATATCATAATTGAATCTAGAGATGCGAAATTTCATGAAAATGTTTTTCCGTACAAATTAAATAACAATGGGGGTCAATCCAGTGGGGTTCCTCCTCCGTTAACATAGACGAACACCCTAAAGACTTAAATGATCCTGAGTCCGAACCTGAGATTTGAAGAAGTAAACGGCCAAGGACTCTAGTCCCGATTTTCAAGTTTTTTAGGTCAACTAGAAGGTGATCCTGTAACATTTAGCGAGGTGATTTCCTCACATGATGCTACCTTTGGAATGAAGCAGTTATAGATTAAATAAATTCAAACTAACAACACTTGATAATTAGTCGACCTACCTTCTAGTGCAAAAACCCTAGGCTATAAATGGATATTAAACAAGAATCTAAGTGTTGATGATTCAATTAAGAAATATACAGTTAGATTAGTAGCCAAGGGGTTTAAACAGAAGGAAAGTGTCAACCACTTTGATACATATCCCCCTATTTCTAAAATGACATCCATTTGAATTTTAATTGTTATTGCATCTGTAAATAATCTTTTAATTCACCAAATGGATGTTAAAACTGCATTCTTAAATGTTGAATTAGAAATATATATATATATATATATATATATGGAGCAACCTGAAGGGTTTATTGAACTTGAATCAGGACTAGAATATAAAGTGTGTAAACTTTTGAAGTCCTTATATGGACTTAAACAAGCTCCTAGACAGTGGCACAAAAAAGTCGACTATGTGATGATGTCCAATGGATTTATGTTCAATGAAGGTGAGAGATGTCTTTATTCTAAGATGTCTGATAAATTTGGAGTTATAGTGTGTCTGTATGTAGATGATCTTTTAATCTTTGGTACAGATATTAATGTTATCAATGAAACTAAATCTTTCCTCTTCTCACTTTGACATGAAAGTCCTTGGAAAGGTAGATGTCATCCTAGGGATTAAAATAATTAGGGACGAAAATAGTATAACCTTAACTCAATCTCATTATGAAGAGAAGATTTTAAAGAAATTTAACCACTTTGAGTGCAAACCCCCTTTTAACCCTAGGGTTAAACTAGAACGTAATATCAGTGAAGGAATATCCCGGATTGAATATGATAGTGAAATCGGTAGCCTGGCCTATGCTATGAATTGCACTAGGCCCGATATTGCCTTCGCAATTAGTAAACTGAGTAGATATTCTAATAACCCGATTGAAATTTGCAAAGAATGGGCGCTAATGCATGTGGTGGATCTCCCATCTAGCATGGGCATTAGTTCCACGTTCAACGTAAAGGACCTAGTTTCATGTGATGGACATGCTACTACATCCACTAGCCCTCCTACAGACTCCAATATACTAGATTTGTCCCCTAGTCTTTGGCCTTTGCCTGACCCATTATCACATCATTTACCTTCTCTACTATCTTTACCTGAGCAAAGAGAGAAGATTGAGGATGTATTGGATCACCACGTGATTTCCACGAGGCAAAGAGGATTGCAGAAATTCATAGTCAAACGGAAGGACAGACGAACATTAGACAGCACATGGATCACAAAGGCGAAGTTTCAGAAATTGGATCCATATTCTCGAGCGGTTCCGTAGTTTTGCTACGCCAGTGGCAAATCTTTCTCATCCAAGAAGGATTGATGAGGACATCAGACCATCATATAGGATCTACCAAAGGAGGAGGAGAGCCCAGACGACAGCCCCGGTTTTGTTATGGATGGACGACATCTATATGGGGCCCAGCAAGCCACTTTGAAGACCTCACATGCATGGTTCGTGCATCTAGAAGACCCCGTACTAGGAAGATGCATGTGAATTGCTATCAGAGGAGTATTCAGCCGTTGGACTGTGACCGTTGGCCCATCTGACCACAGCTCATCATTTGAGGGCCATCGGACGGTTGGTACACTCAGATTTTAGACCACATGGTTTCTTAGTTAGAGGCATTTTTAGTTGTACATTATTTTTTGACATGATTGATGGATTGGATTAGGGTTTCATGATTTAGATTTCTTATTTTAGAGTTTGCACTTTTTTTAGAACATTTCTTATTTTAGAGTTTGCACTTTTTTTAGAACTAATGCCATTATTGTAATTTTTCCTTTTTGAGAATATAAATAAGAGAGGGGGGGGGGGGGAGTCCACACCCTAGCCCATATTTTGAAAAAAAAAAAAACTCTTTCTTCTTCTTTCTCTTCCATGCATGAGATGTGCAAGTGAAGATCCAAACTCTTTAGGGATTGGAGAGAAGGTATGAAGCCTAGAGGGTGATCCTCATTTATCTTTCTTCCTTCATCCTCAAAGGTATTTCTCACCATTTTTTCCTTTTGTCCTCGTCCCGTCCAAACCTTAGATCCTTCTTTCCTTTTCTTCCTTTCTTCCTCCTTTCTTCTCCCAAACCCAACCGAACACCAAACCCCTTCAAAATCCAGCCGTACAACCCATCCCCGTGACCATACACACATGCGTGCACGCACGCACGCACATACGGATGTGCAGGGCTGTCCACATGGGTAGCCACTTTCCCCACTTGTTGCCCTTCTGTTTCCCTCATGAAACCTTCTTAACAAACCCCTATTTCATTACCCACTTACCCACAAAAAAAAAAAACCCCAATCTTCTCTAAATCCTAACCCTAGATTTCCTATTTTGAGCCCTCAGCCCCAAATTGTGTCCAAAGCTTGAAATCATAAATCTATTTGTGTTGGGACAATCCTCTACTAGAACAGGACTTCCACATCTCATAGGGACCATTCTTTCTAGTTTTATATTGATTATGCATTGTGGGTTGATAACTTTGGTTGGAATCTCTGATTTTCCTGATTCGTGGTAGAATACATGTTTTTTTTTTTATGCTTGATTTAATTGTATTAATCTGGAAGTTGATATCACTTATCACACTAGCTTAGAAAACTTTCATCTTGCATCATCATATCCATCATATCCGGTAGTCATCCTAACCATGAATCAAAGAGGTGATTAGCTCCTTTCCACTCGTTGGAGGAGAGTCATCCATATTTGCTTTGTGAAGGTCCCAAAAATCGTGTAGATACCGTCAAATATGCAGGACCGCCCATCTGGGCCTTTCACAACTAGTATGCTGAAGAAAAAAAAAAAAAGGTCATTGCGAAGACACACCAAGTCATTTGAAAGATCTAACAAAACAACTCTAAATAGGCCTAAATTCAATTCCAAGTTTACTGAGGTTTAAAAAAATAAGTCATGTTTGAGGTTTAAAAAATTAAGTCATATTTGAGGTTTAAAAAATTAAGTCATATTCAAGGTTTAAAAAATTAAGTCATATCGTACTACAACATAGATTGAATCTCTAGGATTACATGGATTCGTGCTACAAGGGTATATGCGTCTCAAGCAAGTGGTGTTCTAAGAACATATTCACTCAAGGACTGACTCCCTTGAGTTTATAAATTTTAATATTGACATACCCTTTTTTCTTAGATTTTTTCTGTCAACGTCTATGATAAGAACAAAAAAACTATGTATCTGCTATCATTTGCTAAGGTAAGGGGTACACCAAACAAGCAAGGACTATGCAATAGTGTAACCGGATGGTTTTGCACAATAAAAATGTACCTTCCATGAAGTATATCAATATTATCTTTTGTTGAGTTTGGCCACATATCCAGTTCAATTACCCTCACCCCTCTCTTCAGTGCCTTTATGATTGGGACATCGCTGCAATCACTGCTGAGTTGATTGCCAGTCAAATAGGAATTGTGGCCAGTATATATATAATAATGGGATAGTGGAGCAGTCATAGCATGATGAACCTGGAATAAAGGCAGTTTTGTCAAGTAAGAAACAAGTATGGTCACCACAATGAACAGGTTCAAGCAAAGATGCATAAGCAGAAACATTGGCCACAGAAATCAAGCAATAGAACAGAGAAGCGAGAGGTTCAAAATAGTTAACTAGGCCTGGTCAAGGAATGACATTAATTGAACAATTGCGTAGGTCAGTAAGCTGTTTCAGCAAGTAACCAGGAAAGGAAGTCAAAACACTAAAATACATTGAATAACGAAGACCCTGAAGCCAGCAACTGAATCAGAGTAGAAAACCTAATGTGGAAATACCATTGCAACTTTGCCCACTGTCAGCATTACCTTAGGGCTGGGGATGCATCCATGCATCTGGGCCACACAAGCAGGCTGGTCAAAGATCAGGCTCATCCAAGGGTTCTTGATCAAGGATCTGGACCATCCAATCATCTAGATTGAAGGTTTGGACCATTTTGAGGGTCTAGATTGATCTGATGGGAGAGCAACAGTCCTGATGTGCATTCTGGACCAGATTAGTGGTCATTTAATTACTTAAAAAGTCAGAGTCAGTTGAAGCAGCTCCCATTAGTCTTTGCGTCAGCGTCATGAGCGACTCTTTAGGTAGCAAACAATATCTGAATGAGTCTCATTTGAAAGCCTATTTAGTTAGCTTTCAAACAAGCCTAAGATTATGCAATTTTGATATCATCTGAGCTATGTCCAATTTATGAAAATCATGTATGGTTGAGACAGGATTTTATGATATTTTGGTCATTTTTAACATTTTATTGAAATAGATGCTCACGATTAGGGAAAAAAAAATGGATGGTTAGGATTCTATCATGGCCTATTTGGTACAAGGTATTAGATGGTATTAAGCGGAATTGTGTTGCAAATACCACATTTTAAAGCCACAACCATGTTTGCTTTCTCCACCACTTTTTGGTTTTTGTCATTGGAAAATGCACCCGGACTACTGATGTTTGAAGAGGGATTTCAACCATCCTTCTTTGAAATAACTCAACTGAAGGAAGACTCTCCCAAATCCTCCTGGGATTTGAGAGAACCACCACGTATCCACCGCTGCACCTACTGATGAGGATATCACATCACGTACACCCTTACGTACGTATTAGAGGAGGAGGCGGGCCACGCCGATTTCCCTGTGGCTAGGCGAGTACCCGTGATCGTGCTAAAGACCCCATGTGCATGTGTGAGCATCTGGAAGACCCCACACTGGGAAGATGCACACGGGCTGCTTTATGGAGTGATCCAGACCATTGGATCGGAGAGACACGACGATCAGGTCATTAGATCGCATGGATCACATGATCGGGTCATTAATCGTTGATTGTCCATATCAGTTTTAGACTTTATCATATTTCAGGATTTAGATTTTTATTATTTTATATTTGGACACATTATAAGTGTTTTAGTTGATTTTATTTAAACTGGGGCTATTTTCGTTAAAATTCACAAGACGGGGGTTTTTGTAATTTTTGAAACTTCTTAGATCTATAAAACGAGGGGGGGGGGGGGGGGGGGGGGGGGGGGGGGCGTGTGGACCTCTCTCCCATTGAATTTTGTGATTAACAAAAAAAAAAAAAAAAAACTCTTGCTTTCTTCTCCCATCTTCATGCGAATTGAAGATACTTCCATGTGATTTGGAAGGAAGATTGGTGCGAGGCTAATTTTCATTAACGGAGGTGCAAGGTCTCCAACTCTCCCCACACCATCTTCTCTTTTCTTCCTCATCCAGGTATTTTCTTCGGATTCTTAGTTCTCTTATCCAAATCTTCGTCTTCTCCCAAACCTAACTTTCTCATACTCATCCACAATCCAAACCCTAACCAACCTAAACTCATCCTCCCACACCACACGTGTGACCGTACAGCCACACATGTGAATCCCACCTGCCCATTATTATATCAAAACCCCTTTCTTCCATCCCTGAAACCCTAACCCTAAACCTAAAATTCCTAATTTTCCTACTTTTTCGAAATTACCCAAACCCTAATTTTCACCCTATGTTGTATTAGGTTTCCTATTTTGAAATTGATTATACCATATGCTAATTGGATGTCCTTACATCCATTAGATCCTAGTTTTTTTTTTTTTAATGATCTTGTGTTACGATGTTGGTAGCTTAGGTCAGGATTATGCATGATTTTCTTTTGATTTTCATGATATTTGTGATGAATATAACGATATTTGTATTTTTTTTGTTAAATATCTTAATTCGGTTATTTGATCTCAGATGTTACTTAGTTCATGCATCGGTCCTGCATCACCTACCCAATCGGCAAATCTGAATCTAGCCATCGGATGGATCCAAATCTTCGTCAGATTGTCGCTTCTCACCCTTTACACCGCCTCCATATCTCAAACCCTTGTGGATCTTGTATATTGTGCACGGATCTTGTGCTAGGTAGCTTCGTCCGCAATGATACACCACTCTCCAAACGGTGTTCTTGGATAGGAAGGTAATTCCTCATCGAAGTCAACATCTTTCCAAACGTTGTATATCCAGCATACTGCTAAGCATCGATGACCTTCTTATAATCCAAACATGGGGTAGAACTTTGAGAAGACAATGGTATTAGCAGACAATACACAGCCACATGTAATATTTGCTTTTTTCTAATTCCATACCACCTAATACTCTTTAATACCATGCACCAAACAAGCCCTCAGGGTTCCTCTGGCATTGAGAAAAGTATGTAAAGTCGTAAAGACTCTTCTATGAAGGTAGATAATGAATTTCTGGATAAAATTTTATTAATATGATTTATTTAACATGGTAGAGAGGGTATTTACCTTATTAAAAAAAATAATAATAATAATAATAATAATGGTAAAAAAGTGTACTTCATGTATAATCAATCATTGATGTTTAATACAGGACTTACATTCACATAGAAGCAATCTAGCAAACACTAAGTTTCCATGTCTAATCAATCTCTGCAAACTTCAATCAAGAAATGCATGTATCATCCGATGAGGCAAAATTCCATGGAGGATGAAATAGAAGCTCTTGTAACGACTTATACCTATGTATAGGGAAACAAACTTTTTTTTTTGAAGGATTTATAGGGAAACAAGTCGTGGCCTTCAAATACATGTAGAATAGTGAGTATCCCTTGTTTCTCACTGTATGCTTAATCAAAAGTTCATTTAGTATGTCCCCCCTTGGACAAGCCATGTCGCAAAAGTCCCAATGAACAAAGATCTTCACTGTCCTTAGAAATGCTAGAAACAATGGTCCACATTTCAACACCTTTACATGGACTATGAGAATTATCAAGAGTCTAGATTGTACCCAATTGAATTTTTATTTTTATTTTTGCATCGCCAAACATAGTGGGGTGCAAACACAACGGATGAAAAAGAACAGGAGAACAAAACTTTCAACAATTAAATCCAAAATATAAGACAATTGAAAATAAACATGTGAAAAAACAACATAAATGCCACTCAAATATCCTAATAAAGGTATAAGAAACACTAGTATGTAAGAAGAAAGTCAATACTTATGATTAGTTGACAAATTCAAATCCTGATGATCCGTGAACTGCTAGGACAAAGGGGATCTAAATTGAGGATGTGTTCTTCTCTCATGTGGCAAAGTTCCCACGTAATCACCACAACTTGTATCACCGGCATTCAATAGTTTGCACATTTGGAAAGTTATCCATGTTTTGCTAAGCCCACTCACTAGAGTTACAAGATTCATTTGGTGTGTATCATACAGCTGTGGATGGCGTCAACAGGATATGATCATTGTATGATTACCATCGTGATGACAATAACTATAGGGTGTTTTGCAGAAAAAATACCTATACATATAAGCTTGTGTGATAGTGCAAAACGTTAAACACTCAATACTCTACTCCTCATATCAACAAGCATGTGAGAGGCAAGTGCTAAAATCCAGTTATGTTCCATCCATGGTCGAGTCCACGATTTGGATGGTTTGGATTGTCGTATAACCATGACAAGTGTACGATCTTCTAAGTGCCTGTGTATCAACCATCACACTCAAGCAGTCATTGAACCCCCTTCCCTTATCAACAAGTAAACCCTAGCATTGACTTGCATACACACATGGGAGGTGTGTGATGAGGACATCAGAGCATCACATAGAGAGTATCAGAGGAGGAGGAGGAGATCGGCCCCAGTCTCACTTTGGCTTGGAGACCAGTCAGATGAGAGACGCTAAAGACCCCACATGCATCGACGTTCATCTTAGAAGACCCTACACTAGGGAGATGCATGCGGGCAGCATTCTAGAAGAGATTTCATCACTCAGATCAAGTTGTCATGCTGATTGGACCATTAGATCTTTGATCAGACCGTTAGATCACATGCGCACCTCGATCGGACGGCCGAGTCATTGTGATCCTACATCACCATGATACTAGTGTTAGGATTTATTATTTCATGGTTATTTGATGTTTAGATGCTTAGGATTTGATTATTGATTATATGGTACATTTTGGTTGAGTTTCATCTCACCTAGGGGGTTATTTTGTGAACATAAAGTAGGAGGTTATTTGCAATTTTTCATAAAGTAGGAGGTTATTTGTAACTGTTCAAGGTTTTGAGACTATATATACAAAGGGGGGGATGTCCAAGCCCTACCTAAGCTTTTGTGAATGAAAATTTTCTCTTTGCTCTTGTGCATTGTTCTCTTGTGAAGGGAGAGAAAAGTCCTTCGCGAAAGAAGGATCGGTGTGAAGCCACGTGGGTGTGAAGCCTACACCTATCAACCGTTGCTCATCCTCCATCTACAAGCAAAATTTTCATCACTCTTCTCACCTTCTTCTCTCCTCTCTCATCTTCTTTCTTTGAACGTTCCCTCTTGAATCTCCAAGGGCCCAAACCATTCAACCCTTCTAATCCAAGCCCCCTCACCCTTGGACTGCATGGTCAAACCTACCGTCTAGGCAGGCCGGTACAGCCATCTGTACGCCCCCCATGTGGTTATTTTCTTCCTTCATTTGATTCCCCTCATAAATACTAAACCTTATTTAAATTTCCCCCAAATCGAAACCCAATAAAACTCTAAACCTAAATCCCCAATTTCCCTAAACCCTAAAGTCCCCAATTCCCTAGTTACATCAACCCTAAGGCCCAAATCACAAATTCCTTAACCAAATTCCCAATTCCTTCAATCCTCACAAACCCTAGTCTTTCCCTTCTGAAAACCCTAACCCTAGAAAGTCTTCTTCTCAGGTTGAAATTGAATTGCTAACCTATGCTATTTGAGGGATTTCTACATCCCTTGGATCCTAGATTTTCATATTTCTTAATGGTTTACTACTGTGGTACTGTGATTTACTCTGAATTCAACTATTTTGTGCCTAATTGAATGCTTTGTGGTTGTGGTAGAATAGCATACATCTTCTATTTTGAGTTGCTCATAATCTGTTTCCTGATTTTACAACATAGCTGAACATACATTACATGTCCTACATCAGTGTGCCACCCCATGTTTGCCCTTGATCCTGAGAATCAAACCAATCCAAAACTCAGGTGGGCCAAACTATAGGGAACAGTGTAAATCATGCCTAAAACCTCTACATTCACATGTTGGGGCCCACCTTAGTTTTCAGATGGCAACTTTTGGAACATCCCTTCATCTTGGTAGGGCACACCAAGTGAACGGATTGGATGGGATACACACACTGTGGTGGGCCCCACAGTCCCACACACAACTAATGGTAGGCATCCCCACCCCAACAGTTCCCTATGGTGTAGCCCACCTGAGTTTTGGATCACCTGATTTTTTTAGCTCCAAGGTGAAGATGAGATGGCGCATCTGAAGGACCGTGTGGATCTCATGCGCATCCCCTCCCCCACATGGTTATGCATGTGATGCTATCACGGTTCTTATCAAAACAACAGGATTTCGCCTTGTTTAAGAAATCCAACTATTTGCATAATTCAGCAACCAACGCTAAGAAATGGCAGGGAACAGTGCTATTTTTTTTTTTCTTTCAGGGAACAGTGCTATTTGGCTAACTGTGCTCTGAGCATAGCGTGCTGCTAATAGCACTATAATGCTCGCCAGGCGGGCCCATCGCTCTCATCCCTAGGCTTCTCAAAAATTTGCATCATTACATCCCGAATGCCATTTAAATAAAATTGGAAAAAAAAAAAAAAAAAAACAAAAACAAAAAACAAAGAAGCAAAGTCGAAAGGAAAGGTAAAAACGACTGGCTCCAAACTGGTAAAAAGAAAAAGGTCACAGCACTAACAACAGCAAAAGAAATACAAATTGAGAGAGAGAGAGAGAGAGAGAGAGAGAGAGAGAGAGAGAGAGAGAGAGAGAGAGAGAGACTCGAGATAAGGAACGGATCAGATCTTTTCAGTTTGTTAATTCTAATCTATAATTGCTGAGCAAAACCTGATATTCATAACGAATTAAGAAAATTCAGGCTACCTAAATTCCAAGAAACTGGATCATAACAGAGAAAAAAAAAAAGCAGAATCAACAAAAAGAAAGGGGAAACCAAACCTGAGAAAAGGATCGATTTTGCAGTGTGGTGCAATGCACTCTAACTGGACACATGGCAGAACAGTCACACGATCTAGACCATTCGTCAGTTGGGTCCCACTCCAGATGGGCCACAAGAGAAATACCTCCTAACTAACAGGAAGCTCTCGATCATCCCAATCCGACCAGTGTGATAGCGGAAAACAATATGATCAGAAGTCAGCATTGGACGCAGGAAGGCCCACCAATTGGATGGTCGGCTGATGGTCGGAACCAGCTGATGAGTGGCCAGATCATGGACATGTCCAAATTCAAAAGTTGAACGCACCAGATTAAAAGAGGATGAAAAGAATATAAGAAGAAAAAGATAATGACCTCGGATTTGACTGGAGGGTTGAGGTCGTCGCAGAAGAGGTAATGATGGAAATCCTCGACTGTGAGAGCGTGCTTTGAGAAAATGCTGATGGGGCGGCGATGTCGAATCTGCTCGATGATGGAAACGGCGTCGGAAATGGTGGCAGTGGTGTCTCCTTGGAATTCCAAAAGGAAGCGAAGGAGCTGATCGGCTGTCATATTAGCAGCGCCACCAGAGAAGTTGGAGAAAACATGGACTACGTCGGGAGGGGGCTCAGCTTCTTTGCTCCCAAACTTCCTCGTGAAGCAGAGGCACATCTTGTAGCTTCCCATTCTTTCTTTCGGTCAGATCTATCGACTGATCCTTTCCGTTTAAAAAAGAGATGATCCGGCGTTTTATTGTGAACTGTTGCAGCTACTGTCTTTAATGAGAGGGTGTCGTTGATCTTCATGTTGATGTTGGAATCATCGCACGTGTAACACGAGCGACATTTCTCACTATGTCGGTCTACTGTCCCCCTTTATTAAGGAATGCATTGGGAGTAGCGACTCTTCGTCTCCTTTCTCCCTCCGTGTTTCATTTTCCAGACGCGGATTGCCTACGTCGCTATTGTACGGTGCTAAGGGGCCACAACAACGTATGTGTTTTATCCACCCCGTCCACTCATTTTGAATCATTATTTCACGGTTTGGGCAAAAGAAAACGTAGATCCAAATCTCAGGTGGACCACTCCCACCATTAAAATTTGCACAAGCCCACTGTAGTATTTATTTTCCATCCATGCTTTTAATTAGGTCACACAAAATTAAATGAAGGAACAACACAAATATCAGTTTGATCCAAAACTTTCGTGAACCCTAAAAAGTTTTTAACAGTGGGTATTCAATCACCATTGTTTCCCCCAGTGTGGTCCATTAAGATTTGGATTCGCTTTATTTTTGTACTTATACCATAAATTGAACTGAAAAAATGGAAGAACGGCGTGGATGAAACACAAACATCATTTGTGTCAGACATATTTCCATGCCTGTTGAGCGTGTCAGGATGCAAACCGCGTTCTCATTTTCCATCGTTTTCTTTCCCAAATTAGACCTCATGCCTGTTAGCGGCCCTAGTGTATTCTATATCCAAACAGTTCTTACGTTGATTATTCTTGGGCATGAGTTGAAAAATGAAGCCGATACAAAGCTCAAGTGGAGCATGCTATAGAAAACAGTGGTGATTGAATGCATCACCATTAAAAAGTTCATAGGGCCCTATAATGTTTATTTTCCATCTATGTTGGTAAGGTTGTTTAAACCTGGATGAAAGAGGAAATATTAACATGATCCAAAATTTTTGTGACTCATAATAAATTTGTAATGGTCAATCACCATTGTTTACTTATCTCATTGTCCACCTAAGATTTGGTTCAGCTTCATTTTTGGGTTCATACCCTTAAAACGGTGTAGAGAAATTTATGAACGGCCTAGATATATAATACATAAATGAAGGTAGTCCCCACGGTATAGGGTGTACCAGCTTTGTTGAGGCCAAAGCCATACCTAATCCACTCCACTTGTTTCTTTTCAAAAAAACTTACATACGTAGACTTCCCTCTTAACTTACATACCTAATCCACTCCACTTGTTTTTTTCGGATGAAAATACATTTGTTATACCAAAAATTCATATTCATGTCTTTATATTTCTTCATAAAATCATCTTGTCTCTTCGTATTTCTTCTTTAAATTGTCTCTTCGTTTTTCTTCTTCAAATCTTCACTACATTTTCTTCATTGTTTCAAAACATTGATTCGGAATTTGAAAAGGGATTTGAAGAAATAGAAGAGGAATAAGATGGTGCCTCCATCCAAAAATGACGCATTGCAGGTATAATTTTTTCAAAAAAATTTTCCTTTGTAGACTTCACTTTTAACTGACCATCTCAATAAACCTTCAAAATTTTAGTTTCCATTTCTAAACTTTACGGATGGGCTAAAATTGTGAAATGGTGAAATGGTGATTTGTAGGGATTGATCGAGTACTCGGTGAATTTTCACATGTACTCAATCAATATTCACTTATACTAGGTCAATATTCACCCATACTATGTTAATATTCACCAAGTACATTGTAAATTTGATCGAGTACTCGGTCAATTCCTTTGTACTCAATGAATATTCACGGAGTACCTTATAAATTTGACCGAGTATTGTGAATTGTTTTGTAATTTTTTTTTTTTATAAACTGTTTTGTTAATTATTGTGTTGTTGTGAACTATTGTGTCCTTGAGCTATTTATGATATATTTTGCAATTCATTCATCTTTATATAAGTTAAATAGTCTCCGAAGAAGAAAAGCGATTTTGGGATCTTAAATTTGTCCGCGAAATGTTCACTAATATGGTGATTTAATAAAGTCAATAGTGGTTTAGAGAATAATGAGACTAGGTTAAGTCTACTTAGGTAGTCTACATTTCCTATCTTGTTAGACATTTTATCATTTAGATTTATAAGAGCTCTATCACATGTACTTTTTTTTAGACATAGAGGTGATCTTGTATTTGAGATATGGGGAAAACTTTTAAAATTTATTAAGACGAACTTCGCCCTTATAACATGACTTGATACTGGAGACCTTTCTATACCCAAAATAGGGACTATTAGGAAGTCCATAAGAGAGAAATACTTGAAGAAATAATATCCCGTATTAAATAAATATATATGAGAGGTGTTTTATAAGATCGTCGACACCAAAAAGCATGAATATGTTGTGAAGGTTGCCTTATTAATGTGTGTAGATTGGTTTATTAGGGGGATTGACACCCAATATTATTACAAATCATAATACATTGACTTGATTAACTCTTTAGAAGAGTTCAATAGGTATCCTTGGGGTAGTTTAGCATTCAAGACAATGAGTCAAGGGATTAAAGAAGCAGTCAAGGCATCACATTGGATAAGAAAAACTTACAATGTCTGCGGCTGCATCTTTTCACTGCAAGTAGGGATTCTTTCTTTATTCTACATAACTAGTGTTTGTATTAAACTATAGTTTTTTAACCTTATGCAATTTTATTGTAACAGATATAGGCCATTGAGAGAATACCGACTCTTAGAGATTGAGTGATCTTATTTATTACCTCCCAAATTCTATATTTTATTCAATATCGAGGATGGAAGAGTTGGGAGATACATCACAATATACAACATCTTCGAGAATGAAGACGTAAGCCAATTTATTTCAAGTTATTTGGTTGTTTATTTTAATATATAGGTTATATACATAAACTTAAAACAAGTTATTTTGCAGACCAAAGTAATCCTTGCCTTGTAACCCACCAATAAAAAACTGGAGACAAAGGCCATTTGTTTAGTCTGTGAAAAGTTTGAGGTAAGATGCCATGCAATCTCTTTTTTTTTATGTTGAAGATTATTAATTTCGCATACATATCTTATATATACATTGTTACATTTTATAGGGCATTAAAGCGGGTTATATTGAAAGGACAATATAAGTAAGGAAGAAGGGAAGATTCGATATGCAAGAGGAAGATGAAATTGAGGATGACGAAGAAGATAGGGAGAGAGAGAGAGAGAGAGAGAGAGAGAGAGAGAGAGAGAGAGAGAGGAAATGGATATGAATTGGCTAAAGAACTGAAGGAGGAAAGGGAAGAGTTAAAGAATGAGAGTGAATGGTTAAATAAGGAGAGGTGGTTAAAAGTGTAACGCCCTGAATTTTCAAGGTATGAGTCTTTACTCACCTTGGGAATTCTGGCATTAATTTTATTCACACGTCGTTCAGGTGGTGTGACTAAATTTATACATTTTGAGCACTCAAGTATCATTTCATGAAAAGAAAATTCTCTATATTTATTATTCCATTGAAAGAGAAGAAAAGTTCAATGTATCAACAATGCTCACTCAAATGGAGGCTTATTACAAAATCAAATTTGCAGCGAAAGCATCAATAAATAAATCATGAAGCTATTAATACGTTGAACTTTTATTTACGTTTTCGCTGCAAATTTGGTTTTCTAATAAGCTCCCATTTGAGTGAGTATTATTGATACATTGAACTTTTCTTTCCTTCAATGGAATAATAAATATAGAGAATTTCATTTTCATGAATTAATACTTGAGTGCTCAAAATGTATAAATTTAATCACACCACCTAAACGACGTGTGAATAAAATTAACGCCAGAATTCCCTGAGTGAGCGAAGACTCTGACCTTGGAAATTCGGGGCGTTACAAAAGGAGTTGGAAGAAGGCTCCCATAAGATACATTTGTGTATTGAGTAAACTATTTGAACATCCAATGAACTTTTTTGTAAAATATTTTATGATATATTTTGCAAAATCCTAGATATATTTGTGATATATTTCATACTATTATTATGTGTCCCTTATATATTAATTATGAACTCTTTTTGTGAATTGTTGCGTCCTTGGTAAATTTTTTTATCTACTTTTTAAGAGAAGGAAGAGGTGGAGATGCAACCCTTTATTACGATAGAGGATACGGAAGAGATGTAGAAACAAGTATCTATTGCAGTAGAGGAAGAAGATGAAGCAGTGATATCTACTCCTGCCAATGAAGGGAGACCAAAAAGGCTCTTAAGCCTTCTTACTACAAGGTTTCTCCATTTTTGTCCATGTCTATCCTTCCTACAACTCTCGGCATCATCACCAATTTTAAAGAATCCAAAGACTTCTATACTTTTCTTGTACTCTTCCATATACAAATGGACCCATTTAGAGTATTAACGAATAAGGAGGTTCAAGAATTCAAGTCTTAGTATGATGCAAATAAAGAGTCAGCAACGAGAATTTAGTTCAACTCAATATGGGTGAAAGATATATGGGTTGATAGTGTTGTAAGTATTCTCAATTTATATACGTTGAATTACATCTATTTAGCTCCAATATTAGTTTTGAGTTGAATCATCATTTTTTATTGTTTAGGTTATCGACAAATACATTGCATTCTTAGGAAAAAGGCAGAATGATATTTGAGCAATTTATCCTCAAGATTGCAAGTTCTGTCCCACTTTTTGGTAAATGTTTACTTTGAATTATGATTAATCTATTTCCTGTCTTTATGGGATTTGTAATATGTGATTTTTTTTAAAACAGACATATCTCAAAAGCAGTTATCGAAATTGAGAAAATATTGGGACTAGGGCACGAAGTCCAAGCAACAAGCGTTAAAAATTGAGAAGATCGTTGCCTTTGAGATTGTCAAGCAACAAGAAGGGGCCAAGGCCATGTAATACTACGAACGAGTAATGTTTTCATTAAAACTTATCCATGTTAGGTAATGGATGTACCATTTTTCATCATGTATTTATTGATATTTTCTATTTTTTTACATGGACAGGTATACGAACCCATGAACCATGAAAATAACCATTGGATTCTTATAGTCATCCACCCATAAAAAATGGAGATTGTTATTATCGATAGTCTACAGACTAATGCATTAAGTAAATATAATAAAAAATATTAGGATCATGACTGAAGGACTCATAATATTCCATATCATAGGAGACACATCTGTGCTTGACTGGCAGGACTGGATCGTTAAAGAAGAGATTTTTGTACACAAGCAAACAAATAGTTATGATTATGGTATATTCGTAATGAAATATATTGATATATTGTGCGGCGGTCAACTTCTGGTGGGAAAAGAGTTGCAACAATATACTCAAATTTTTAGGAATTCATTGACATATTATTCTTTGAGTGTTAAATATATAGGAGAATTGTCTTAGGCCCGGG
The DNA here is from genome assembly GCA_021015155.1 of Magnolia officinalis. Taxonomy (NCBI): domain Eukaryota; kingdom Viridiplantae; phylum Streptophyta; class Magnoliopsida; order Magnoliales; family Magnoliaceae; genus Magnolia; species Magnolia officinalis. The sequence goes on along the minus strand of JAJHSJ010001364.1, from coordinate 5,721 downwards.
ATGATGAGAGAAATTTTGTGATATATCGTATTATGTTGTAAATGATATCCTGTATTAAATTAAAGTTATTAATGATATAATTTAGTTGATTCATTTCTCTCATGAGACTTGAAAATTTTCATTCCTACTTATAGTTAAAAAGAGGAATGTTATCAGCGTTAAGTACCCAGTCCGACTCATGTGGTGGGCGATGCAAAAAAAACAAATCTCCTGTAATTGACAGTCTTTTTTGTTACTTCAAAAGTTTTGTCAGTTGGTATGTGTGTGCGGTTAGATTGATAATCTTACAGGCATGAAAAAATCTATGCATTTTGAAAAACAAATGAGAACCCATCATTTCTGGCCCCGTCGATAGGATTTGATCCTATCAATAAAAATAAAAGACTAAGGATTTAGAAATCCACTCATTGCTATCACAATATCTCATTTATTGATTTAATAAATATCTCTATTGAAATCAAAGTCCTATCCTATCTAATCGGAAGATAATTTGGTTAAACCAATCATGAACACGAACATGAATATGAATTCAATTGAACAATTCTCTCACGAAGTACTCGAATCTCAATCGCAAGGAATCAAGAGTGCCTAATGTACCTGGAGGTGACACTAAATCAATCAATTATACATATATTGAATCCTTCTCTAATCAAGCATTGTAATTGTACTTCTAAGCATCCAATGTGCTCGGAGTTGACAATGGATTAAAGATGAAACAACACAAAAACTCAAGTAAAATTCAAATATGCTTCAAGCTATTTTCATCATTCAACTCATTGTTATTGAATCAAATAAATTAAATACTACAATTAAACTACAAGCTTCATCTCTTTAAATAGAAAAAAATTGCACCAACTTGAAACGGACTTCAAATTTATACACTTTATTATGCTTCGCTCGCACCGACTATATCCTTCGGTTGCATCGAACATCACTTTGGTCGCACTGAATTAGTTTCTCGGTTGTAGCTAAATTTCTTCTGAATATGTCTGAAGTCTTTATCTCCCTTAGGTTACACTGAACTTTCCTTCTTGGGTTATGGTCAGAAGTATTGTCCAAGTAAGATGGACAGCTCGGATCCTCCGGTCCGATCATGATGGTGAGCCATAGTCATCACAAACGGACGTCGTTCATTTAAATCGAATATGGATGGGAGTTGTGAAAGGAGAGAAGGTAGTTTCCTCTTTTGTTAATGGGTTTCGGTTCAAATCCGATTTGACCTCATTCGTGGTCTGGTGCATCACTGGTGCTCATGCATTGTGTACACGCACCCCTTTAAGGTGGGGTTCACATTGACCTATTAAAAGATCCACACCATCCAATTGATTCTACCCTACCAACTGAGACTTTCATCCAACTTTCGAGTAGATCCAAGGCTTAAGTGGGCCACACCATCTGTTTTGGACTGGATATTAAATCTTATCAATCCAATGGTCGACTAATCTTTCGTGTTCAATTTTTGGTGATTCTAAGGGCTCCTAATTTAGTTTAGATGGATGGTAGCAGTTCATTTGTCGATTAGATGGTCCAATTATGATAATTAAGTGTTTGTTTATACTATTATTAGTGGTAGACCTGAGGTACGATACGTCTAGCAATTCAAGACTCGATATGGACGATGATCGGCCCCATCATAGGACCTTGCAAAATTTTGATGGAGGCATGATATTAGAGTACGAGCTTTGTGTGCACATTTTTAAGGTACTTTGAGTATAAATGAAATGTGTACACGTGAATTTTGCATAGTTATTAAAAATTAATTTTGGCGACAGATACATGATCAACCTCACGATTTAATGGTTAAGATAGATTGACTTTATTCCATGTTTAAAATGAAGGATTGTTCAAGTTTGTTTAGGACAAAATCGAGGGGTTGGTTTATCTTTGTACGTAAATTGATTTGATTTGTTTATGTGTGATATCACATGCCTCAATGGTTAGGTTCAGATTTTAGGTTGAATAATCATAAATGATGTAATCCTACGTTGAGAAGTTAAGGGTCATTCAAGGGTAGATTGACCTAAAAATAAGATGGTTACGTTGTGTAGCCCAACATAAGGATATTAAATGGCGTATCATCAGTAATTAGGCAATGTGTAAATTATAAGTTATATATGTTCTCACACATATTTATGTTAAATTTGATTTAAATGGTAACACCCGAGTACTGAAAAGTACAGGGTGTTACATTATGCTAATATTAGATATTATAAACAAAATCATAATTATTAAATAATATTATTTTATTTACTATCCTTAAATATTGTCATTGATAGTAGATCATAATATTTATTACCATCATAATGATTATTATTATCATATTAGCTAATGTTAATTATATCGTTAATGATGATTTTGTAATTATTGACATTATTAATATTGCGGTCAATTGTACATCAATTAACGTTCAAATCCTAAAATCTAAGCCTAGAACTAAACTCTAAGGTTGAAACCCTAAATTTAAGGAATTCAAACCCTAAGCTATGAACTCAACCATAGGTAGCATACAGAACTTTGATTTAACTATACGATTTCATAATTCGTGATAGGATTCGACTCTATGGGTGTGCACATTCCCTAGCGACATTGGTAGACTATTCGATTCGTAAGGTGATGACCTTTCACCGTGGGCTTTCTTCTTTCATGTTAGCTTAAGTGATAGTTTCTATCTTAATTTTGACTAATAATTGATATCTCTATTACATGATCACCCGTGTTAGTTATCGGAATTGATTCTCAAATCATATGTTCAACATTTATTTAGTATAAACACTTATATGTTGCACTTGAATATCTGATCATACTTGTGGATTGTCTATGAAACTTGAATTGCTACATTGATTGGTGGAAAACTCCACGTATTTATGTATATCCATATTTGGGATGTAACTTGACCGATTGCGATTACAATGGACCATCAATCTAGTAGCTATTTTGTGTATTGGAGTAAATGAAATTTTATCGTGGACTTGCCATATTGTAGATCATTTGCGCCTTTTTGGCTTTTGTAGATAATTCTTTTTTATCGCATACTTTGATGGACTATTTGCTCTATAAGGCTTTGATTTAACATTGCCCTATGTGGTTTTGGTTTAATATTTGTCCCATGTGGCTTTGATTTGATTTTGTCCTACGTAACTTTATAGATTATTTTCGTATAACCTTGCGATAGTAAGTCCCACTTTGTTAAACTATGATTGGCCACTAGTTGAGGAGCTTACCATTAAACATCCTAGTATTGGAGTCTCATGAGTCAGGGATGGTGGTATGAGATATTATGTTGGGTGCCGAGCCCCCCGTAGTGACCTTTAAGCTTTCTTAAAATGACTGTTTAAAATAGGAATAATAACGGTTGGACTAATCATGCATTTCATGGCATTTAGACTTTTTTAGGTGTCTAGTTCTCCTTAGGGCGTACTTTATAGTACTTTTTCAAGAGACTAGTTCGCCTTGGGTGTCGTCGTTGTATGGTCTTTTTTAGGTGGCTAGTTCTCCTTAGGGCTTACCTTTGAGTACTTTTTCAGGCGGCTAGTTCTCATTGAGCGACCTTTTTGCCAGTTGGATGTGCATCCGCAGGTCTCTGAGTATGTGCATGCATTCATACATTTAAACAAGACTTCTCGAATGTTTCGTATGATTTGAACTGCTATATCTGCTTGTTTTAACTATACTTAACTAATGTGACCGTGTGTAATCTTAAGGGGAACTCACACTGAGCTGACCACTCATTCCTTGAATATATAACTATACAGATAGTGCATGTGGTTTAGATGATACTTATGTTCAGATGGATGATGAGTCGGGTACAAATATTAAGGATGCATGGCTGTATCCACTCATGAGAAGATGTGTGATCATGCAACTCAAGCCTATCTGCATATTATTCTGCTTCATATACTAAATTGTGTATTTCTTGTAATTGTAAGCATTAAGACATTGGTTTATATAAGCTTTCAGGCAGCCACTTGAATATTTGAATATGTATATTTAGACTTCCCATTATGCTTGATTTATTTCTCTTCTGCTAAACTACTAACTCTGAAAAAGAAAATAAAAGGAAAAAATATGTAAAATTGGATTATTTTTAAAGGTTAACACTCAGGTTTTAAGAAAACGAGTACTAAACTCATGTTACGGAAACTGGGGTGTTACATCTCCTTGTGGCCATTAATTGAGTGGTTAAAATTAATTTTATAAGTGTAATTCTATAGTTGTGCTACCTCCAGAAAGGAGCGCATAATTTAAATAGCCATACATCACTTTTGTAAGTTATCCAGGACTTACATAAAAGTTGCTTCGTACATATCATTTCTAGATTCAATGATTCCTAACTTTGACTGGCTATGGCGTGGCGCCGTTTCATTGACCCACTTCAGCACCACCATGTATAACAATCTCTTAAAAGTTGGTGGGCCCCTCTTTGACAAGTGTATGATAACCCGTTTTAGTGACCCACCCTTTCTAACAGGTGTGTGGTAGGCCAATGAAATAGCACTATGTTCACAGCCTAACAAAACTCAAAACTTGATGTTACCTCAACCTGACTAAATCTACTCCCCCTTTGGGGCCTTTTACTTGATATTCACTTTACAATATGGCTCATATGCAATAGAAAGTGGTGGTGGCTTGAAGAAAAGAGATTGTGGCAAAGTGTTAAATGGTCTATCTGAATGCATGGTGAAGAAGATTGAATATGTCACATTCAGACATGAGTTGTGTGCAACCCTTATTACAAGGAGCCCATTTTAACTTAAAGCTATGTGGGCCCACTGCAATGTTCGAGTAACATTTCCAATGTCCATCAGTTTAGCCTAATTATTTCAAGACGCGAGCTTAAAAATTAAGTGGGCCACACCACTAAAGTTTTGGATTAAGATGATATTTCTATTTTCCCTACATTCTAGTAGAATTATCTTATGAATGGGTTGGATGGCATATAAAGATCATGGTGGGCCCCAATAAAGTTTCAATGGTTCCATTCATTCCACACTAATTTTTTACAGTTGGCTCGAATTTTTTCATTGGTGTTGCAGTTCAATCAAATGATCAAACATGCGTGATTAGGATAGTGTTAGGCATGGTAGAGTCATACTCGACTCAAGTTTAATTGAACATTTGCAACCCTAGGAACCAAATTAGTCGTAGGATTAGACCTATGAAGGTTGACCTGACTGTCCAGTCACCAATGGGCAGAGATCTGATGATTTAGATGGGGAGGGTTAATCCTTCTAAATTGGATCTTTTTGCCTTCAAGTAAGAACTTTTCTTTTAATAGTGATTGTACTCCTCAAGTTTTTTAGTAATGCAATAATGGATGGAAAGAATTAAAGTAAAGGCTAGATTTTTGATGTTATTGATTTGGAAATAAGAACAATACAATCAGCAAGAATATAAAATAAGCAAAGAAAATAAAAGATAAATACCTATGATTGCATGCACGAACAAACAATCGAGGTGGGTGGTCAACAAAATGTGACCAGTGTGATCTTCTAAGTATGGGCTCAGTTGATCGAGGATCTGACAATGGAGGTCGTGAATGCTTACACTACTCTTAGGCATACCGCAAATATGGTTTTGGATACTAGCAATTTAAATTACGCTAAACTATGGACTTTTCTACATCAGAACTAGATAGAAGTGGAGGAAATAAAACTAAAACTAAGATAAACAACGTTGTGCTATGAGAGGGGTTGCGTGATGGCTCAATTGGTGCCTCGAGGT
>JAJHSJ010001421.1:0-28678 GCA_021015155.1 Magnolia officinalis | reverse complement strand
CGGCCTATGTTCACATATAAGTCACACGTGCTGGTTCGGCTGGATGTTGAAAAGGGAAACTGATGATCTACAACTGGCCGGATGTTGAAAAGGCCCCACTGGTACACTGATTAGCAAATGGACATCATCATATCTTCTTTTACTTACTTACTATAATCTGGACAAGTGTCGTGTTTGTGTTTGATTACATTATTTAATACAAAGGTAGATGCTATTAGAATATGTACAATAAACATGGTGCCTTAATTGGCTTAGTCAATATGGTATTTTGCTGTCATTTACAGTTATGAGTTTCGTCTAAGGGTAACTCTGTCCAGTGGAGATCTGATGTTGACATCCCGCATACGAAATACCAACACTGAGGGAAAACTGTTTTCTTTCACCTTCGCATACCATATGAGTGGGCCAGTTTGATTATTTATTTATTATTCTGCATATGCTCTTCTTCCATATGATGTTTGCTCTATAACATGTGTTCCTTTTTGTGGCAATATTCTAATCTTTTCTTGTTAGCAGAGAACACTGATGAACCAAGAGGTGAACTGTGCAGTCAGTCCAAACCTTCAAGCCAATATTAAATGAAAATGGTGATTTCATATCTAGGATAAAATCTGATTTGCATTTGTAATTTGTCAACAATCTCACAAGTTCTCATTTGCAATATGGTTTTGTTAATTCATGGTTCACACATATTGCAATTAAAAAGAGAAGAGGAAGAAGAAGAAGAAGAAGAAAGAGGCTCTCCCATATCACTAAGGTTCTGTGTTTCCATACTGTCCAACCAGCTATGGGCTTTTCAATGTAGAACATCTGCTGATGCTAGGGTGGAGTAGAACTTATACAATTCTGTTTGGTTCAAAATCCATCCTGATTTCCATGCTTCTTCTTAACAAATTCAGCATGGTTAAAACTGAACAAATCTTGAAAAGGCTTAGACTTATAGTAGTCTTGTTGGAGTATGTTGTTTGTTTGGGATAATGCGTTTATGTTTTGTTTCAATGGTTTCTTTAAAGACTTGTGGGCTGCTGATGCAATTTATTTACTTTACATAATGTAATGGTGAAGATTCTCATTAGTATTCTGTGGTTTCCATTATTACAGAAAGCAGGGACTTTGGGGAGGGGAGAGAGATCACATGCCATCTACTTCATTTGCTCCTTCGGGTGTGTCCAAGAGAAATGCCATAAGCACATAACCAATGTTGCTAACTGAAGCTGTACACAATGGTCTAGGAGTGGGCAATACTGTTGGATCTTCAAGTAGCTGGCTTCGATCATTGCAACGCAATTCATCAGCCAAATAATTGGTAAGGGCACTCTTATCTGATTCAAACTCTCTTCAAAAATATCCTACATTGTGCTTTAGAAGACTACATGATTTTCTGCTGGAGCTGTAAACAGGGACCTGATCCCAACTGGATTATTCATTGGACCCAGATTTGGGTATGAGTTGGACCAGGTCTGTGGGTCATGGGATCAACCCAACCCATTGATTCTCTAGGGGTGCAACTGGGTCTGATCAAGGCAAATCAGAGATGCAGATATGACCTTGTGGGGCCTGTGACAGATGGAGATGACGGTTTTCGGTTCAGGTCTGCACTTCTGATTTCTTCATTTCCATCTCAGGGATCGGTAAATCTCTCTCTGTAATTTTATCTCAGAATCAATTTTCTGTTTTTCTTTTATTAGATTTTCAAATGTTCCTAAATTTTCAGCAACACGTTTGGGTTTTTAAATCTGGCTTTTCTAAATTCTAGATCTGAAATAGATTCTGATTCGTTAAGGACTCTTGTCCATTGCCATATTTATTTGTTTTGATCAATGGTAGGATGATGATATAGAAAATAGAAGAAGATCAGCTTTTCAGTTTTCAGTGCAAATATATTTCCTCTTTTGACACGTGGTACAGTGCTTCACATGGGAATATCTATAACATACTCAGGTTTTCATTCTGTAGAACTGGAGCTTATGGTTTAGTGGTCCAAATCTTTTTTTTTTTTTTTTTTATCAGCGCTGTTGTGGATGGCCCATTCTTTAAAAAAAATCCAGATAGAAGAGGCTTGCCCCAATTGTGGGCCAGCAAATAGACGGGTAAGATGGAAAATACAGAAAATCTAACATTGTTCATAATGTGGCTTTAATTGTTCGTTGACCAACCAATGGAGTTGGGTCTTCTTTCAACTCGTGTGAGTGGGTGAGATAAATGGCAAGAACTAATAGGTTGTTGAACTTGCAACTCGAATGAGTTGTGAATAAAGGTGAAACGCCACTCCCAACTCTTGGCTAGTTGGTTCTCTCTGATGTATGATTCAATGCATCTGGCCTTCCTAATGTGATCTGATGTGACTTTCGATGTTGTTTGTTGTTGACATTTATTAGAGATTAGTCAATGCTTAATCATGCTTATTTTCCGCTTATTGAGCCGTTTTGTTTTATTTTTATTTCTCATTTCCGCTATTGCATTTATTAGAGATTAATCAATGCTTAATCATGATTAGTCAGAAACTAGCCATTTTTGTTGCTATTGCATTGCTTGCACGTTAGTTTATATTGTATAATCCATGGAATCAAACAGAATATGATAAAATTTCCTTCCTGTGTTATAGGGGAACTCCAATTTACGCATTCTATCATTTCAACTAATAGTATTTGTTCCTTTTATCATCATCATCATCATCATCTTGAACTGCAAGTTTTTTTTTTTTTTCATTTGGCAGAAAATAAATAGTCAATGCAACTTTGAATTGTTTTGCCCAATTTTGTTTTGCACTTGACAATGAGCAATATTTAAAAGCTTTGTTGGTTTTGCAATCAGGCTTTGTGGTTGAAACCCGATGATCAGTTTTGCTTCATCCAGATTTATATCATCTTATTCATAGGTTGGATGATAAATAAATATTAAGAAACATTATACTAGGCTTTAGAAGTCTTTAATGGTAGGGCGTCCTTATCCTGGATAGGATTCTTTACAGCGTGTAGTAATTTTTCATGACATGGGAAAGGTAGGAACTCTCTTGGAAACCTTTCTCATACACAGATTGATGGTTTGCATGTCTTATTCCTTTCATTTCATTTCTATGAAATAATGCTTAGTATTTTTATTTATTTATATTCTTAGGTGGGAAGCGCGTTGTTCCTGTGGGTCTAGGAGATGATGATCAATGCATTGAGGGAGCTTCACACTCCAGCTTATGATCGTTCTTGCATTCATCTGGAATTTGACATATTTTGGTATAGGACTAGTGCAAGTTTCCTTTGGATTTAGTTGATACAACTTTAGAGCCACAATGATTATTATGGCTTTTTTCCTTCGAATTATAAGATTTCTTATTGCTCTTGATGAGTTGTGACAATAGTTTTGCTTGTTATAAAACTTTTAAATGGAATGGGTCATAGGTGTTTTAGCTATAATTTAAAGTGCTACCCTTTACTGTAGCTTATTTTGTAAATTTGATTTTGCAATGAAACATCTTCAACACATTTTTTTTTTTTTGTGTTTTTTCCTTGGATTAATCTCTATTTTGATGGAATGCAATAAATTTCTGTTAATTTATTTCCCTTGACTCTAAATTTCGTGTTTATCAGGGTTTAAAATCGTTCTGAAGAGCCTATTGTTGGCAGCATTAAGAACGGTTTTAAACCGTTCCTAAAATTTCGTTCATAAAACGTGACCATTAAATCTTTCCTACAATGCCGTTACTAAAATTTGAAACGGTACCCAAAAACGGTTCTGAGCCATTCCTGTTTTTTTGCGACGCTTCATTTAAGAACAGTTTGAAACCGTTCCTGAGTTCCTAAATGACGATTTTGGTATTGTGGAATTTGATGGCCAAGAAACTGAGCCCAGATCAGCGCTCGTACATAGTCTTGATCCATGGGCTCTTTCTCAATGGAAAATTGGATGAAGCCAGTAAGTATTATGAAGAAATGAAGAAGAAAGGCTTTTCCCCATAACCGAAGACGAATGAGATGCTCAAGGCTTGGGTCTCTGGGAAAGAAACCGCAATGCCTCAGATGTTAGATTTGGAAGGAAACAAAGAGTATCATTGTACATTTAGAAAGAACACCAGAGGAACCTCTAATACTGTTGGCCCAATTAGAGATTGTCGCAAACCCGAAACAAGAAGTGTAACAAGAGAGGTTTTCTTTTGGTAACTTAGGATCTCATTACACTGGATGGAAATTCTGCAGTACTAGAATCATATAGCCCCTGGACTCTTTCACTTGGCGAACACTTTTCAGTACTATTCTCCCATGGAGATTGCAAGTGGTATATATATATATATATATATATATCTGCTTATGTACGTTAGGACAGCTGCACTCATCTAAAGCTCTTCGATTTGAAAATGCATGCTTGCTTGCTTGCTTGTACTTTTTTTCTTGGGTTCAAATAGCTAATAATTCGTATTTTGCCTGCCTAATTCCTTTACGTCGTAATCATGAACATGTGACTGAGTTTGGGCATGTTGCTTGTGGAGGGAAGATTTTTTGTACCTGAGATTTCCAAGAAGAAATCTAAGCCACACATAACATCAGATAAACAAAGAAAAGTTTTCCACCATACAGCTGCCACTGAAGGGCTTCCATTTAGTTTCACAAGCATTAGGAATTGGCTGCTTGTGTGAGTAATCCTTAAAAAAAAAAAAGAAAAAAAGGAGAGCAAAAAAAAAGAAGAACGCTTTTGTGAGTAGCAGATGGGATTTTCTACCATGATGGAAACAAGAAGCATTTAATCCTTGGAACTTATTCTTTGATGTATGGAGGTGGAGATTTTTTAAGCTATGGAGCGATGGCCAAACCAATGACACCCTTTTGTTCTTTTGATTAATTAGTGGGTTATGCATGCTGATCTGTTTCTGAGGAATCTTAGCCTTTTTGAGCTGGCTTAATGTGTTTAGAGGACGTGAAGACCCAAGAACCATCTAATGAGCAGTGGGCACCTCTGAAATTGACAATGTTGTTGAGGACATTATCTCTAGATGTTTTGTGTGATGCATTCATAATCAATGGAGAACCGCCTATGTATACATCTTGTTTACAATCCTTCCAATTGTCTTTTGTTGTCATTTTCACATATTTGTTGGAATGGTCTTATGGGCCTTTCTCATCCATATCACAAGCTGCTGCATCCCTTACCTTGAGAATCAAAACTGATTAGATCATGACACAGAAAGACCCAGTGAAAGACAGTTAACAGTGAATTAATCAATAGATAATTCAAGCAAGATGTTACATACTCCTACTTTAGGAGTGTAGTGGTTTGAATAACCAAAGGAAAGAATAAAAAGAAATGCTTCTAAGGACCAGTGTATTCAATCAAAGAGAGAAGAGTATTGTGTAATAATGTTTCAGTCATATTTTCCTTGTATTTATTCTCTAGACCATGCGCGCGACACACGATATATCTATAGGGAAAAGGTACAATGCGCTTGAGCTGATTTTAACGTCCCATGAAGTCGAGCTGTGTGGGCCCCACCGTGATGCATTTCGAACATCTACCCCATCAGTTTGATGCGTCCCCTTTAAATTATGGGATATCCTAAAAATCAGCCGTATACGGAACTTAAGTGGGCCATACCATCTAAAATCATGTGAAGACATGCCAAAAACGTATAAAAGCACTTGGTGGGGCCCATCTGAGTTTTGAATGCTACTGAAACTGGGTCTGAACCCTCATCCAAGTGGGACACACATAATGGATGGGCTGGATTTGCAAACCACATCTCGGTGGGCCCACAAAAATGATTATGAATGTTTTAATGGTGCACGGCCCCTCTCAACTTCTGTATGTGGTGTGGCCCACACAAGTCACGGATTGACTTGATTTTTGAGACCTAGGCCCACGATGGAATGGTGCATTTGACTGATGGGGTAGATGTTCGAAACGCATCACAGTGTGGCCCACACAGCTCGACGTTAAAATCAGCTAGAGCGCATTGTACCTTTTCCCATACATATATATATATATATATATATATATATATATATATATATATATATATATATATATATATATATATAGAATATAAAACTCTTCCACATCGCTAACAAATAATATGCCATGAAAGGCTTCAAAATTCACTATTTGGATCCTTTTCTCCAAAAATATACTCTTAATTATGGAAGAGTTTAACTTTCCTAAATAAAAAGATATGTGCCTGTCTTTAAGACAGTAAGACTCCCATCCAAATACACATCGCTCTCTCGATCCATTGCTAGTGTGGTGCAATCTGGTTAGCGAGTCGATGAGATCTCAACACCCAAATGCAAAGAAATGGACAAGAGTCTCCTACAAGAATATTTGAGTAGAGAGGGGAGAAAACTTTATGGATATCATACTTATTCTCTTACAATACTTAATACCCTAAATGAATCTTCAATGAGAATCCCTCTAAATAAAATATTGATTTCAAATCATTCTAATCTATCTAAGATAGTAAGAGCCAAATAATGGTAAAAGCATATTTAAGAAATAATCCTTCAAATCTTCAATGACATCTTCAAATGATCCATCGTATCTTCAATCACAACTTTAAATTAGCCCTCATATTTTTCAAATATGATAAATTATAGATCTTGATATTTAGGCCCCAACTCTATAAATAAACGTTCTAAAATCAATACATGGTGGCCCTGCGATGGGTCGTGGGCCTTGAGTTGGAAATTGATCTCAACATTTGGACTTGAATTGGAAAGAACTCGTCCTTGAGTTGGAAACTGGTCTCAACATTTGGACTTGTACTACTTCTATGACAAATCTTTTTTTATTTTGTTTTCTTTGGTGGAAGCTGATGATGCAACCTTAGGTGTTGGCTCGGCACAATCTTTGTTCGAGTCCACTGTAGATGATGTCTTTTTGGCTTGCATTTTTGTGGGTGCCAACATGTTCTCTGTGGATCCCGAAACATTTGCCTCGTTTTTCATACCGCAATCATCGTTTGCACAAGTGCTTCAATTTGAATGTTAAGACCTATTTGCATGTCCATCAATGTGATTACCACTATCAGTGGATCCATCAATTGGTCCATTGGTGAATTTAAGTGTAATGTATTGATCACTTCAAATGTCAACTTTTTCTTTGACTCTGTGGATCTCTGTCATTTCTGGAATCTCTACTTCAATTCTTGGCTCTCTGTTACATTCTTATAATCTAAAGATTCGATTATTGGTGTCTTCATAAGCCGGGGTTGCCCATTATTGGTTAGGACCTTTGTGGGGACCTTCCTTTACGTGTCTACGTGCTCTAACCTCAGTCTTCAGATTCCCCTCCATGCCGGGACTCCCCCACTTGATTTGTGAGTTTGCCTACCACGTGCATGAGTTGATCTACCCGCTTTGTGAGTGCGTGGATCAATTGGATTACTTGCACAAACTTTCTTGTGTGACCTCCTTAGAAGCCATTGGAATGTAGAGTTAGCTGTTCCCCAACGATCACCCACTTTAATATTAAAATGGTGCAACCTAGTTGTCAAGTCAATGAAATCTGGACTCCCAAATTGCAAAGAAATGGAACTCACAAGAAAATATTTTATTAGAGAGGGAGAATTTTATGATATAAAACTCTCTCTTACAACACTTAAGAAAAGACACACTCCCAGATTCCTTTTTTGAGTTCACATTTGGACAAGTGGAAATCCCATATTCCTCTCACAATACGCATCCAATTTCTTCTTCCAAGAATTCAAATTATGGAAAAGTGTAATGATTGCTTGGTAGAATCCATATTTTCTTTGCCATCCAAACAAATTGTCACATAAATGGAAAACCCTTTTCATTTTGCATTGTTTGGCATGGAATCATGATTTCCAAACCGGGCCCAAGATAAGCCACTATCAGATTATTGGACCATTAGTCCTGTCTAGTGTCAGATTTGATATAAGCTTTTCATGTCTTGCTTATGTCACTCGTGATATGGGACAATCATGTTGTTACACCCAAATGGGCAGGTTTAATGCGACAAAGGTTGGTGGCGTGGCTACATAAAAAAAGTTGGGTGATGGCTATAGGTGTGTCATTGTAAGTGGAGCTTGAACAAAGAAGACTACAGGAAGGAACATATGCCTACCACGTGGATTTTGAATTTTCTGAACCTGTGGTGTTGTGGTTGGTCAGATTGAAGGAGAGAGCCCTGTGATCTCAGCAGCCTCTAATATCTGGTTTGATACATTGAGTTGCTTTCTTGAAAAATACGGTGTCCTGAAAGAGAATTCTAAAAGCCGAAAAACCACATGAACTTGAGAATTTCCTTCACCTAGAGTTTATGGCCACACTGATAGAGGACATCAATGTGCTCAACAAGCTCCTCATGTCTGGTTTGATAATTTCAGTAGCTCTTAAAAAGCCATGGTGACAGCAACTGTTTATCTGGATTTGAAGAGTTCCTCAACCAAGAGCTCAACAGACTTCTAGGCCTGGCTGGGTATGAAACAACCACATGGATTTGAGAATTTCTTTGCCATTAGTTGTAGTCAGATTAAAAGGTTGGTAACTAGGATTGAGAATTTTCTTTACCATGAGTTTGTAGTCAGATTACAATCAAACAGTTCAATCTTTCCTCATTTGCATTTATTCTCCCTACAGAAATAAAGTGATCGAAATAGAATACAAGGAATCTCTGCTTGAAGTTCTGGATGCCAGTTATTAAAATGGATGAGATTGAAACATGCATGATCAAATGCAAACCGATGTTCAGACTGCTAGTTGAATTGCTGCTCTCAGTTCAGGTCATATCCAATTAAACTGTAACAGTATCTTCACTTTAATAAAGAGGAATATTACATATTGAAATTACAAAAATGTGCTGAATCTGATATGGCACCTCTCAAAATCAAGGGCTGTGAATTTATGCTGCTACTTTTCCCTTTTTTATTTTACCCATGCTAAAAGAACATGTTACATACATGATATATGCATATATATATACAATCGTAGAATGAATTGCAATTGCAAATGATGCTGCCGCTACCTTCAGCGGATTCTTTGTGAGCTAGAAAAACAAAGAATCTTACCATTATCATTATACGGTGGAAGTACGATTTTTTTTTTTTTTTCCTTTCCTATTTTGCTCTTTCTTCCACACTACAGATATATCCAGTGATACTACTCTGGTTTCAAAGGGTAGAGAAGTTAGTCTGACCAGGCACTTCAACTGTGGAGAGAAAAAGAGCTTGGGAAGTAGTAATCCTGGGACAGTGAATCCGACCATCGGTTTATCCCTTCAAAAACCAGCAAAAGAATTCTGCAAATCATCCAGATTTAAACCCATAAACCAATCATTGTCTTCTTTCAGATGCTCATCCATCTTAAAATTACTAGTCGTGTCTGTTTTTCATCGCTTTCCCTCTACAATATGGTTTAACCTCTGTAAATGAATCGTTATCAACATCTGATTACTGGAGTTCTGAAACTGTCTGATCCCGTGTCATCAATTGCCTCCAACGAATCCATTGTCTCTTCAAAGGATGGTTCTGCTTCTGTTTTCCTGCACACGACTTTCTCCAACCGTTCTTCTTATTATAAAGTCGGCAAAGAACCCAGTCATCCAACTGCAAAAAACAGACCTCCATGTAAGCCCATTTGAAATTAGAAGTAGAGATTGAAGAAGAAGAGAATTTCGAATGGTGAAGCTTACCCTCAAGCTGCCTTTTTGTTGGTGGAGCGGTTGGATCTGCAAGTCGGTACTCGTGCATAATCCAATTAGTCTTAACTCCTTTGGGTGCTTTCCCAGCGTAGAAGACTAACGCCTTCTTTATGCCGGCATGCCTAGTGCTCCCTGTCGGTCTGATGGGTTTATCAGCACCGGTCGCCTTCCAATAGCCAGTACCAGCAGCCTGTTTGGCCTGGATCCGTTCGGGTATTTCCTGTCGCGCGGGGTGAAGAAATACCATTCCTTTTCTCCAAACAAAGCCTTCTCTGTTCATTCAAAAAATAAAATAAAAATCACAAAACAGATTAATTACATGTTAGAAATCAAAGCCCCACATCCAGAGAACAAAGAAAGTATAGCTTAAATATTATTTTTTCTAACTTCTTTATAAGCAATATAGATATGAATGCATTCAAGTAATATTAGATATGGGTGTGTTTGGTTGCACCAAATATCATGAAATAATTTCTTTAATGTGTTTTTTTTTTCATGGTGGAGTTTTTTTGGTACCTGGAAGCTGCCACGGATCGTATTTGTAGAGATCGACCTCTGCAATGATTGGAACGGGCAGGCACTGGTAAGTGGCTTTACGGCAGAGGTAATGGATGACGAGCTCCTCGTCCGTTGGATGGAAACGGAATCCGGGTGGTAAATTCAATTCAGCTTCAGCATCTCTTTCTCTCTTCATTTGCTACTATACAAAGCTGAAAAATCAAGAGATATCTGTTCTTCTTCGATCTTTTCCTCTCTCACTCCCTGTCTCTCCTTCTTTCTCCTTTGCTCTTCTCTTCTCCTCTGTTTTGTGATGGTTGTGTGGTTTGCTGAGAATGTTGAACTTGAGAAATCTTTTGGATTATCATGCATATAAATATCTGGGGTTTGAGAGCGATTGGAGTTGGTGGACCCCACGCATCGTGGTGGAAGGTCTGGGGGCGGTGGAACCTAAGACAACATGATGTGGCGTTTCCTCCGAGCATGGCTCGTAGAAGGTGCGGATTTTTGTCGAGCTTTTGTCGAGTCTTAGATGGTCAAAGGTGGTGACGGCCGTCGGTCAATGGTCAAATGGACGGGCGCATGTTAGTGGCTTCTCATGCAAGGAACTTGTGACTTTGTGTCGTTAGTGCTCTCGCTCATTCAGTCATACCATCATATGCCGCCTGGGTGGGGCCCATCATGAGCGTAGAAAGATTATCCGAACCGTCCATCTGCTTGAGACTAATGGTCTTGGTCCGTGATCCAAAGTATCAAACTCAGCAGCTGATTTTCACTATTGATTTAGTGGCATTCAAACCGACGGTTGAAAGGAAGCAGCCCATGTGACGAGAAAATCGGTGAGCGGGACCACACGGTCATTTTGATTTTTTGGACCATGGCCCATTGACGGTAGAGCCAAGCATGCTACTGTACGGATCATCTATCCGTGGTGCGTATGTGGGCCTCATAAGGGGTCGTTTGGCACCGTGGATAGGGGATTAGAGGGGTTTCAAATCCCATTGGTTGTTTATCGCATAAAGTAAACGGGGGTTGTTTCTAATCCGCTCTTTGAGGCGTTTGCAGTCCGCAGTGAGAGCTGACAATTAAAATCATATTAATAGTTACACGTGTTATTATTCTATTGGACATGTGGCTCAGTAATGACGATCAATACGGTCCAAACATTGTTCTGCACCATCCAAACATTGTTCCTATTAATCAATGGTTAAAAATTATTGGTTAATTATTTAGACATGATCTTATGGTTGCAGTTCATCTGATACTTGAAATTTCATCGTTTTCAGACAAAGCATATATTTTAGCGGGCCTCCTATAACTGTAATGTCAAAAATTATATATCTCACTAGTTAGAAATATTAAAATTAATTTAATAATTAAATTGAAACCCTCGTGGCTATATCATGCATGGATATTTTTGAATTAAAGTTGATTCACACTCCACTGAGCCAAACACACCCGGGGGGTTTCAATCTCGGGGGGTTCCAAATGCACGCTCTCAAATAGGCCCGGGAAGAGTTGCGATGGAAGGAAAACGAACGCCAGGAATGTTAACGAACGAGGTTTGCGAAGCACACGCGCGGGTACAATGCATCACATCCATCCTCCACTTAAATGTGCTGGTGTGGCACTCCTGAGGTTGATCGAACCCGTCCATCAGGTGGGCCTGACCATTTAAGAAGAGCTATCACAAAAGTGGGCCATTACGTTAGAAACAGGCTGATGCCTAAGAAAACCTTTGCCAAGTCCTCTCCAGCCATCCATTTTCTGTTTTGTAGACTCTGTCTGACCTGGAAGGCGCACTGGCCTGATTTTTGGGCCAAGGCATCTTCCCGGTGGGATCCACACATGGACAGCTCGGATATTGTACACGTGTGCCATGATCGCACGCATGCTGGCGTTTAGTGGTCAGCTTTGAACACGCTTGTGGGTGTGGCAGAGCTATTAACGGATTCATCTCCCCTTCGTAATTGTTTAAACGCCTTTTCGGGTGCCTGATGGAGCATGTGACCACAAATCCATTGAACCAAGATATGGCCACGTGTCATTTATGCCGACGTCACATCGTGGCAAAGCCACGCGTCATTGCTGACGTTTTCGCTACCAATGTTTCCGTCCTTATCTCAACTGCATCATCACGTGCGGTAAACCGTATAAGTAACTACTGACCTCTACCAAGAGGCGGCCGCGGATCGAGTCAACCGAGTCAACGGACCAGATCCACTTTGAGTTGGTTCGGGCAGATCTGTAAGTGATTCAGGCTCGGTGCAGAAATGCGAGCCGTTTTAGTTGTTGGATGTGGGCACGTGGGGCCACTTAGGGACAACCACTTGTAAGTGGGTCCACTTGGTTTTTCTTTGCAATATGTTCGAATGATAGGGGTATTGTTTCTCTCAATATTTAAATTTAAGTTTTAAAAAAGAAAAAAAGAAAAAAAAGGTGGGTGATGAGATATGTATATCCCTTGTTATTATTATAATTAACTTCTTTTGAACATCTCCTTTGGTGTGCAAATATTATTTACTGTATCCATTGGTCATCCTATTATAAAATTAGAGGGGTGATTAGTCTTTTTTTTATTATTTTATTATTTTTTAATCTTTCATAATAGTTATGTGGGTCACTGGATGAGGGCCATTCATCTTCAGCTTTACGAAGTCCCTAAAATTATGTAGATATCGTTAGATCTTGTTGCCCTACCCATTCATGCCTTTTCAAAGTGGTATTAGAATGGCTTTGATGACTCTTTAATTCATGATAATTAATATCACATCTAGATAAGTGCCCCCTCCCATATGAAGTTTTATTTAATTTAATATATACCTAATGTTTGTTATCATCACTAGGATAGCATGCATTCTCTATTTATGATTAAAACCTAGACAACCAATAATCTTCTATTAGTGCCTTAGGCCCTGTTTGGGCAACGGGATTAGAAGGGATTAGGTGGGATTGGATTAATCTGGTTCCGTGCCAATTCCACTCCATGTTTGGAAAAGCTTGGAATTAGATCAGATGGAATTGCATTGGGTCCCGTGCCAATTTCACTCAATGCTAGCAAGTTGTGTCGGTCCCACCCTGATGTGTGGGCTATATCCACACCGTCCACCCATTTTTTGAAATTATTTTAGAGCATGGGCCAAAAATTAGGTAATTCTAAAGCTCAAGTGCACCCACCACTGAAAGCAACGAGGATTGAATACTTACCGTTGAAAAGTTCTTTGGGGTCACATAAGTTTTGGATCTACCTCATTTATCGGCCCATGCCATAAAATGAGGTTACAAAACAAATGAACGGTTTAGATATAATACATGTGTGTTATTCTGGTAATTTCAAATGATGGTGGGTATATCCATTCAATGTACCACCGTATTACCAACAAAGCAGAGCATTAATCTAATCCTATGGAATCAGGGGACAATCCCTGCCATGGGTAATAATGATGTTTTTTTTTTTTAATACAATCCCACCTAATCCCTTCTAATCCCATTGCCCAAATAGGGCCTTAGTTTGTCAATAATGTGTGCTAGTGTGTCTTGAGTTGGTTGAGCCCCCATTGGAAGATTAGAAGACGGCCGAAAACTTGAAGACAAGTAAAATGAGATGCCTTAGTGAACCTAGCCCTAGACCCCCTTAGTTCCAAAACAACACACCTCTAGATGATATACTTTAAATATGAAAATTTTATTTTACCTTCTTAAGCCTTAGGAATCAATTTGATTTTGATCATCAGGGTTTTTAGAGGACCATATAATCTATAAATTCGACTATAGATCGAATCAAAAGTCGAATCAACATACCGTAAATCGAATAAAAAATACTTTAGTTGAATCAACTCAAATCAATGGACTGCCGATCGAATTGAAAGTTGAATCAAAAGTGGCTAAAACTGTCCAACGAGCAATATAATTAAATCAAGAATTGTCCGATTGAATCGAATGTGCACTTGATCAAATTGAAACTAGCATTTAAAGATATGTTGGAGTGTTTTTTGCTTATAAAATGGACACTTGGGCCTTTACGAGAAAAGATGATTTTTTAACGATTTTAGAGGCCTTGTGCATACAACTCATCTACTTTGCTTTTAGGCTCAAATCTATAGAGTTTCATGTCATCTTCTTTGTGACTCATCACTCTAATGAGCATTTCAAGCTTTATTTGAAGATGTACACGATTCTTGCATTATTTAGAGGTTAGATACTAATCCCATAGGTAAACCCTTATTTATTATCCTCTAGATTGCCCGTCTAGGTGAATCTCCAAATTGAAACCAACTACACCATTAGTTGTAAGAGATTCTTCCAACCCACTCTTCCATTCCTTAATACTCTTAATAGGAATATTAAAGCAATGAGCCAATCGTAAGATTTGAGAAGATCCGCATTAAAGATCGGAGGAGCAAAAGGGAAGTCGAATCAAGATTGATCGAGCATCTCAAAAAGGCGTTATCAATGGGGCTCATCAAAACTAGTAAGAGTTTAAGAGTCCATAAAGTTTGAAACCCAAACTCAAATAGGTTATCGTGTAGGACCACCTTCAACTGGAGTATACATAGGTACTTGTGTAAGACCATCTCCGATGGGAATGTACGTAGATTTGTTCTTTTTATAGGACTAATCGAAGGTTATTGGTGAGCTTATAGAAAACCCTTGAAGTCTCCAAGGGAGCCACCGACACGAGTGCACACGTGTAAGTTTGTGGTGAACCTATTGAAAACTAATATAAAAGTTAATGGTAAACTTATAGCAAACCATTGAGCTAGTGAAATCTGGTTAACTCGAGTTTGAGTGCGTCAGCCAAGAGTATAGTAGGTATTTAGCCGAACCAATATTCATTCTTGTGTTTGCGATTTTTTATGTGGATATAATTCTATTTATGCTTATGAATGAATTAATTATATAAATGCATGAAATAGATTTTATTGTAGGAACTATATTAAAGCACACAACTGATATTTTCCTATCTCTCATCATAGACTCTTTGCACATTTAGTTGTATCTTTTATACCCTATGTTCTTGGATCCAATTACCCTTGTGGCTTAAATTGAATTAATTGGTAAATAATTTTAAGAGGATCTATTCACCCCCTCTAGAACTCCTCAAGGTTCCGCGTCTCATGGTATCATGTTAGATAATTGCACAATTTCAATTGGTATCAGAGCGAGATGCATTTCATGATAGGAAGTGCGGAAGTGTGAGCCTTCAAGATCTGACAGTCTACACGATATGAAACCTTTACGAAGCCAAAAATTAATGCTCCAGATCCAGCGGCCCGCCTATTCACTACTGGAGCAGATGAGTCTATTCAACCCTCTGATTCTACGGTATAGATAGCCCCGGATTATGATCTATGGCTTAGATCGTCCCAAGGACAAATTAAGCAGACAAATTTCTATATACCAACCACTATTCCTCTTTGTACTCTCGGTATTTCTAATGATTTCTTTCAAGAGAGAACCTCATTCCTTTTATAGGAAATGTGGGAGTTTGGATGAGACCAAATTATCCGGTCTTATCCTTATCTCCCATCCTCATTCAAATTTATATTTGAAAATCATCTTCTAACGGAAGAGGCCTAAACTCATGGGACCCACCCACTAGTGATTGCCCACTAGTGAGCCCTACAGGCATATGTCCAATATCTCCCACTTAATCACATAGTGGGATAGGCATAAAAAATTGTCCATCTAACTCGCCTAATAATAATCAAAGACCAAACATCGCGATCAAAAGAATCAGAGGCATGGGACTAGCTGGATCACCGTAATCTTCTCACAGGTATTTAAATACTAAGCGACTACCTAACTAGTACTCAACAACCTAAGCTTTGCAATACCTGTCCTAGTCCGCATGATCGCGCCGGATGGAGTTAATTCTCGATTTGGAGTACTTGGCCAACATACGCACTTATTCAACTTATCGAGTTATTCTGAAAACTCGATTTTTCACAAACTTCGACTAAAAATAATTTAAAGCAACACTTATATATATATACTTTTAAGAATATCGTTTGTAAAAGTCTAATAAAAATAACTTGATACTGCCGGCGAATAAGTTTTTAAGTGCATATTTATAGTTCTAGAAACTTGGTGTAGTTGTCACGGGATTTTCCCCACGCAGATGTGTAATTTGGAATCAAGCAAGCCGCTTTCCTAGCGTAATTGAGTCTGGCCAATCAAGGACCTTTCGTCATAGTACACTAAAGTAGCGACACTCAATCTCATCCTCATATACACAAGAGAAGGGTAACTAAGGATACAAAGAGTTACCTACGGGATTGATTACTTGCACGTTGCAATGATTAGATCGAATCAAAGCATTCTGTAGGTAAAAGGTCCCAGCACGTGGCTACAATCCACGTCATAAAGTAGACAATACTAGGTGTATGTCGGGTCTACAATATGCAGGTCATTCTACATGAGGTACGACTCATCTTATAACCTGACTATAAATTTAGGCCATAACATTGATCACATGAAAAGGAATGGTGCGATTATGTTATTCGACTTAATCAGTCTCATCTTCTATTTAAAAGATTGTAGGCGGATACAACTCACTCATATCCTTATCATTTATTATTCATAATAAAGAGAAGTTCATACCTCAGTGTATGAACATGGCCCCAAATGTACCTCTCTTATACATTTAAGGTTGGTCAACCCGTGCGAGTGGGTGACCGACCTGCCGACAAAAAATAGAAATCCTACATGATCTCATGGTCAATGTTGATGATCTATTTACCTAGTTTATATTAATATTCATTACTGAATAAATGGAATTTGTTATTCATTAATGAAAGATCAAATGTACTAATTACATGCATATCACTCAAGCTTTCCTCAATCCCATCTGCCTGACGTGAATCTGAAATAGATCTCTGGCTATAGGTTTCGTTATGGGATCAACTATCATCTCCTTAGTAGGAATGTAGCTGAGGGCGGCATTCTTATCTGTCGCTTGATCGCGGACGTAATGATACTTGATCTCAATGTGCTTGAACTTCTTGTGGTGTTTAGGGTCCTTTGCCAAGTCAATGACAGAAGTATTGTCTATCTTCAGCGATATAAGCTGACGAACGCTCGCTACAACACCCAGACTCAATAAAAATCTGTGAACCCATACACACTCCTGAACTGCATCACAACATGCAATGTACTCAGCCTCCATAGATGAAAGAGTTGTGGATGTCTGTTTCATACTCGACCATGAGATAACTCCTCCTCCGAGTAAGAATACATATCCTCAAGTAGACTTTCCTTCGTCGGCGTCATTACCCCAAGTAGCATCAGAATATCATTTGAGCTCGAGACTTGCGCCTTCATAACACAACATTAGGTCTTTTATTCTTCTGAGATAACGGAATATACGTTTGACGACTTGCCAATGAGACTGTCCCAGGCTACTCTGATAACAGTTAACTATGCCAACTGCATAGCTAATATCTCGTCTAGTGCAAAGCATAACATACATTAAGCCCCCTACTACGCTTACATAAGGTACTGAGGACATATGCAATTTATCGGCTTTAGTATGGGGATACGATTTTCTGTCTAACTTGGTAGCTTTCTCCATAGGGGTTTCAACAGCTTTTGAATTTTCCATCCTGAACAGCTCTAAGATCTTTTGTATATAGGTGGCTTGAGACAAGCGTAAAAATTTCTTAGGGCGATTTCTGATGATTTTTATCCTAAGATCTTTCATCTCAAAGTTCGAGAATAGCCAATCTTTAGTTAATATCAACAATTGCATGTCATTACCAGCTAGTAGGATATCGTCTACATATAGAGATATTATTAGAAAAGATCTTCTAGACCGTTTCATGTATACACAATGATATTCTTCACTCATCGTGAATTCAAAAGTAGTGATGGCTAAGTGGAATCTCATGTACCGCTGTCTTGAAGATTGCTTCAGCCCATAGATAGATTTCAATAATTTGCAGACTTCTTTGGATCCTTTTTGTCCACATACCCCATGGGCTGTTGCATGTATATCTCTTCATCCAAGTCACCATTTAAGAATGCGGTCTTTACATCCATCTGATATAACTCTAAGTTTAAATTTGTGACAATGGAAAAGATCATGCGGATTGAGGAGAACTTTGCAATAGGTGAAAAAGTCTCCTCGTAATCAATGCCTTATTTTTGTGTAAAACCTTTAGCAAGTAATCGTGCTTTATACTTGTCCACTGTACCATCCACATTTATTTTGATCTTTAGTACCCACTTATTACCTATCGCTTTGCGATTGGAAGGCAGATCAACAGGTTCCTAGACTTTATTCTTCTCCATGGAAGCGATCTCTTCGTCCATATGTAACGCCCTGAAAGTTGGGGGTCGTACATATACTCGACTCCCAGGTTCCCGGGTATCACTTACAACTGATTTTTACTGATTTGCGTTTAATCAAGTTTAAATGCGCAGCATAGAATTACTTGGAACATGAAACACAATCACAACTAGTCTACTGAAGTGAAAGAGGTTAAATATATACAAATCCAAAAGAATGTAAATGGGTCACACAAGGCGTTGCTTAATAAAAATATAAAAAATGCTATGTCCAAAAAGAATGTTGCACTGAACCCCTAGTCGGAGATCCAAATTCGCCCGTGAACTCTATGACAAACCGCCTATCAACGGAAATAGGACAGCTTGTCCTCCATATCCAGACTTGCGACGCCATGCTCCTCGTACTCTATGTCACCTGCATCTACTGAAGAGTCCGGTTGGTGTTTTAAAACACCATCCCAGAGTGGGAGTGAGTGATCAACTCAGTGGGTGCTATTAATCTTAAGTTGTAACAAGCATCAATTATATTATGAATTTAATGAAAAACAATCATTCGTAAATACCTAACTAGTCTTATTAATGCATATGCATGACAGATGACATGATGCATGCCCTCGCCACAACATTCCCTTGAGCGACTTCATCTACCGATTGCGTATGACCAACACTCCCTCAGAGTGACCTCGACTGCCGGGTCGCCAACCTAACTAGTGCGATGTAATGCGATCGTGTTAGCCGAGTTCTTAGTTAAGTCCATTCATCCAGCAGATTGAAGAATCTGATACACCCCACGTATCAATGCCCTCAACTAGTTGCGATGCTGAGGCCCCTCAACGTGCGAGGCCAGGGCACCGTGATCCTTGATCCGTCGGGTTCCCCATCCCCGACTTCAAGCACATGGGGAGTGATGAGAAATGGGATCGCTCGCGGTCACTAAGGGGAGTCTCGTCGCCCCAACGTAGGCCGATAGCTCGGACACAGTGTCCCATTCCACCATGCCCAGCTCACGAGACAGTGGACCAGCTTCAATTGGTTATCGATAGGCTACAACGGTTACAGGGTGTTCCAGGTTCCATACATATGTGAGTAAACAAGGTTAACAAGCAAGATTGGTCAGTAACAGGCTATACCACACAAATTCAGGCAAACACGTGACAAACGACATCGGGTACGAGCGACCCATGTAGTCCAATTACTGTCATCCACCCGCAGTTGCCTAAACCCATGGGTTTAGCCCCAAGGTAGTCCTACCAACGGGACCACCCTCACTCTCCTCATTTTCCTAGCTAACCCAAGGGTTGATAATCATCCATAACGTGCTAAAAATCAGCGTAATCAACTGACATAGGCATATCGTGCATCCATATTTCTCACATACAATTTAGATTTTTCTACAAGCAAGATAACAATCATTATGAACAAGGTGCATGTGTGGTGTGTGGGTTGAAAGTGCCCTGGTTTGTCAATTAGCGTGAGTGTTGAGTCAGTCAGACTGCAGAGCCTCATAGGAAGATCAATTCAAGCGTCTGTCTCAACCGGATATGTGCAAGCTCGCCATAGGTAAATCTAGCCTCATATCCCTTGTCCTAAAATACCAGGTATATAAAACCCTTAAAACAAACTAGAACATCATAGGATTTTTAAGTTAAGAAATTTTTTTTCAAAATAGAAAAATTCTATAAGTTTTCTTGCTTTGTCAATTTTATCGATACACATCTCGATATGATCGACCTGCGCTGTCGATGTCCTCGATACCGAAACGATATCATTGGAATGAGGACAAAAGTATCCAGCAACCACATATATATCTGGACGGATTTATCGATGTATCGATATACCTATCGATATCATTGATATTTGAATCTCGAGTCCATCGAAGGTGACTCGATAATATCGATAGGAAGATCTCTGGCGCCCCTATTTTTTCTTAGAATATCATATGTGCATCGATATATCGAAGCCTCCTCGATACCATCGAAATTCAAATCTCGATGATATCGGAAGGCTCTCGATGATATTGGTCATGGGTGCCAAGTTCTTCCAGCAAAATATTTCAGGATGGTTTATCTATGATCGGGGGTCTCTCGATAAAATCGATATTCAAATTTTGATAATATCAGTATGGTCTCAATTGCATCGAACATGGACATAAACTGTCCAGCAAGCTTAAAGAAAAATCCGTCGGATTTATCGATGCATCGACACGGGTATCGATATCATCGACATTCAAATTCCAATGATCTCGATAGTCCCTCGATCATTCTTGTAAACCTAAAATATTTCAAATCAAGTCTCTCTAATTTTCAAATGTCGATGAATCGACACTAGTTTCTGAAAAGGCCTAGATATATGTCTTAGAGGGGGGGTGAATAGGACAATGCCAAATAAAACTTATAATAGCGGAATTAAAAAGAATATGATAGCCAAAATAAATCACAATGTAGGAAAGTAAAACAACCTCAAAATTTAGATCTTGAGAGGTTGATACAAATGTGTTCTAAGGACAACCTTACACCAAAAACCAGAGTTTATGGTAGGACAACCTTATTTCTAGAAAGATCTTTGTATCAAATCTCAAACCAAAGAGGAATACAGAAAAAATACAACCTGAACTGAAATAAATTGTAATCACAAATGTATTGTTCTAGGGACAGCCATACACCATAAAAATGGCAGGGCAACCCTTGCTGGAACAATCTTTAAAGGAAATTGAATATCAAAGCTGATAAAGGAATAGCAGAAAATAAATTCTAAACTATTACAAAATTCCCACAATGCTTGAATTAAATGATTACAACATTCACCACCATACATACATCCCACAAATGAATAATTAAAGATTAGAAGTATAAATCATTCAACCACAACACAAGGGATTATAGTGGTTCGCCTGTGTGTTCACCAACTGTTAAACAACAGCCACACAGAATGCTACTCCACTCCTAATATCCTCACACAGGGGATATTAGCGTTCACTAACAAAATAGGTTTTCACAGGTTCACCCAAAACCTTTACAATTGTGTCTTTGTCTGTGGGCTTACACAATTAAAAAAAACCCCACTTCTGAGTTTCCTGGCTCTCCTCAGATAACCAATACAACAAGATTTTTCTGGCAAATCTTGAAAGAAACCAAAACAGAAAGGAATTTACAATTAAATGTAAAATACCTGATTATCTCCTTCGTTGTAGCAGCCCGGTAGAACCAAGTCAGAGTAGATGATTGAATGTCCAAGTTCAATGTCCAGTACTCAATTACAATGGTTCTAATTCTAATAGATTTTAAATTAAACCAAGTAGGGCTTGCCTTAATTGATTTTGATTCCAAAGAAAGGGAATAACAATTCCTCTTATCAAATTAGATTGGAATAGCAGAAACAAAATCAATTAAATAAAGCTAAGGAAAAAGAATATTAAATAAGCACACTTAGCTTAGATGGAGCACAGAATTATCTCTCAGAAGTTCGACGAAGATTGGCTTGAATGGATTAATTAATTCGATGATTTCTTCTGAGATTCGTGCTCTATTTATAGGTGAGCAGATCGCGTCTTCGACTGGTCTAGAGAGCTCTTCGACTAGTCGAAGCAATAACAGATATTTAAAAATCAGGCGCGATAAGCTTTGACTGTTCTACGACTGGTCGAAGGTCTCCTTCGACTGGTCGTAGGTCACCTTCGACTGGTCGAAGAAGAACTTAAAATCATCGCTGGACTTTGAGTCGAAGACTTTCGACTGGTCGAAGATGCAGTCGACACTGTTCCTTCGACTGGTGAACAGACTCCTGGACTAGTCGAAGCCTAACAGAAATTATCCGATTTTTGTAACAAACTCACGACTGATCGAGGAATTTCTTAGACTGGTCGAAGCAAATCTAGGACTAGTCGAAGAACAGACCAAACTTATGTAAAATAAACATCCGATTTATGTATCCAAAGTGACCTACTTCTAAGGTCAACCTAAGGTCAGTCAAACCTCAACCATGAAGTAAGGACATTGAAACATTAGGAACTAGTGACCTTGAAGTATGAGCCTTGAAGTCTTGATGTAGTTCAATCTTGAAATCTTGATGTAGCTCAATCTTGAAAGTGTCTTGAGTTCTTTACGAACTGCCTTGTACTCTTCTTGAAGTCTTGCAGCTTGAGTCATGTCTTGTGAGCAGTTCTTGCAGTCAAGGTTGATCTTTGTACTTGTGAGCTTTGCTTGTTGTGAGCTTGCTTGTTCATGAATGTTGATCTTTGAGAGAGCTTCACTTATGCAAGTTATATAACAGTGATTTTGGCACCACAAATTTGACAACAGACAGGGATATAAACTATAGCACTTACAATCTCCCCCTTTGTCAAATTAGTGACAAAACACATAACCAAGATAAACATAAAGTAAAACAACTGGTTAAAGAATCATGAACCAGTTAATATCAACTGGCTTACCTGCAAATCAATATTCAATATTCAACATTCAACATTCAACCAGTTCATTCAACTAGTTCAAACATACTCCCCCTGAGTAACATAACCAATGCTACTCCTCTCACAATCACATCGTTAAGAACAAACCATTCTCCCCCCTTTTGTCACAATATGACAAAGGAAACAACAATAAAGGAGAACTAAATAAAGGGATATGAGAGTAAATATGAGGAGTTATGAGATTATAGCAAAACAGAGATAGAGATACTCAGCATAGCTTCACATAGAATAAATATCCAGCATAAAACATAGATAGTATCCAACTCAAAATCAGTCAACCAAGTGCTAAGTTATAAAGTTATTACAGACCAGAAATCTCATATAAACTAATCAGAACCAGATGACGGAGCAGGAATAGAGGGATCAAGTTGGTGCATGCCTTTGTTCAATCGCCTAAGATATTTGCGCATGTACTTGAATTGTAAATCATGAGCAACAGACATGTTTCCATCTTTACATTTATATTCTCAACTTATCCTCTAATGCACTCAGACGAGCATCAACATCAGATGGTTCAAAATCTGGATCATTTGTTGAGTCAGAATCCAGTTCCTCAAAAATGTCATCCATATTAATGTCATCACCAGCTTCTTCATGACCACCACCACCACCACCACCTGTTCAGGAAGTAGATCCAGCTTCATCTTATTGATATTAGTATTGTTGAAGATCAGATGATGGATTGGTGCCTCATCAACCGGCATATCGACTAACATATGTGTAGCCAATACAGTCATTAAATAGGCAAAAGGAATGTCACTATGACCAGGATGGAGTCTAAACTGAAGAATGAAATGACAGATTAAGGATGGTAAACAAATTTGAGTACCATTGGAATAGCATGGATAACACGAACCATAAACGAGGTCAAGTCAGTTTTATTACCCGAACGAGGATACAGATTAGACACAAAGATTTTGTGGAGAATTCTGTACTTGGGTAACAAATACCTTGCGGGAAGCGCATTTCCTTTTCGTGTCCATTGAACATCCATGTTGCACAAATCTCTAGTGAGCATGCGTTTTCAGACATTGAGGGTTTATCAGTTAAGTTATGGATAGGAATACCCTCATCATTCACAGGAATGTCCATAAGGGCTGAAATTAAATGACGATCAATGTCAAAAGGCCCTTCTCTAGTAGATATTTTAAAAGTTTAATTATCCTGTGAGAAAGCACTAATACATGCAAACATGGATTGGGCAATGGACGGTATGCTGGCCCACCCCAATGTAATAAGTTAACCCAACCTACAGCTTCAAGCATAGGAAGGATGTCAAAAGGTGCAATATGATTAACATCAACAGGATGTTCAACAATAACATTACGTAATCTAATGTCCCTAACATAAGATGGATCATCATTGGGAACAAGAAGATGACGCTTAGAGATAATGGTCGATCTGGAAGAAGAAGAAGGACCACGGGAAGTAGTTTTTCTACCTCTAGAAGCCATTTGCAACAAAGATATCAAGGAAATAAGAAGTTGCAAAGGATTGAGAAGTGGGTTTACTCAAAACAGATTTTTCAAAATCCAAACCCCAAATCTCAATGAAATCCAAATACAAAGCTTAAAGCTTGAAAAGTAAACAATCTAGACACAAATCTGGAAGAAAAAACGTGATTTGGAACACTAAACTTGAAGAACATGAACAATGGGTTCGACAAGTCGAAGCTCGGCTCCTAGAGAGGAAAAAATGGGAATGAGGAGAAAGCAAAAATCCCCAAATTTTAAGTGATTCCCGAGATCTACGACTGGTCGTGGATATTACGACCGGTCGAAGGTCGACTGGTCGAGTATACTCACGACTGGTCGAAGAAGAATGATAAAAAATTCATATTTCTTGCAAATAATCAAAAATTGGAATTCAACCAGCAAATATATACACTATGATACAAGTAGGCATAAATAATCATTTTAAAATGCACATGCCAAGATCAAATTTTATCTTTTGAACCTGCTTTTATCGAGAGGTTTTGTGAAAATGTCAGCTCGTTGATCTTCGGTAGGATATATTCTAGAGATATAACTTTTTCTTCTACTAATTCCCTTATATAATGAAATCTAATGTCAATGTGCTTAGTACGAGAATGCTGAATAGGATTTTTT
This sequence comes from Magnolia officinalis, assembly GCA_021015155.1. Classification (NCBI taxonomy): domain Eukaryota; kingdom Viridiplantae; phylum Streptophyta; class Magnoliopsida; order Magnoliales; family Magnoliaceae; genus Magnolia; species Magnolia officinalis. Next base: position 3,673 of record JAJHSJ010001421.1, on the reverse strand, counting down.
GAAATATTTATCGCACTGGAATATCACAATGTAATAACATAGAATCCTGTTTAATTCCATAATCACTTAGCATTCGTTGCATCCAAACAAGCTGTGTACATGCATTACCAGCTGCGATATACTCAGCTTCAGCTGTTGAAAGTGATATAGAATTTTGTTTCTTACTAAACCAGGAAACTAGACAATTTCCAATGTAAAAACAACCACCACTGGTTGATTTTCTATCATCTAGGTTACCAGCCCAGTCAGCATCCGAGTACCCAGCTAATTGGACACTAGTCTCATGAGGATACCAGAGACCGAGATTTACAGTACTTGCGACATATCTAATAATCCGCTTGACAGCAATCAAGTGAGATTCTTTTGGATCAGATTGATATCTTGCGCAAATACCAACACTTAGAGAAATATCAGGTCTACTAGCAGTTAAATATAACAAACTACCAATCATACTCCGATAAAGTTTTGAGTCAACATTTTTACCATTAGAGTCTTTTGAGAGTTTCAGGGTAGTACTCATAGGAGTATCGAAATTCTTGCCATTCTCAAATCCAAATCTCTTGATTAGATTCAAAGCATACTTAGATTGAGAAATGAATATTCCTTCAGGTGTTGCTTACTTGCAATCCAAGGAAATAAGTCAATTCCCCAACCATGCTCATTTGAACTGTGATTTCATCAAATCTGCAAACTCAGTAGTCAAGTCAGTACAAGTTGATCCATAAATGATATCATCAACATAAATCTGTACCATTAAGATATGATCATTAATTTTTTAAAAAATAGAGTTTTATCAACAGATCCCATTTGAAAATTATGACTTAAAAGAAATTTTGTTAGTTTCTCATACCATGCCCTAGGTGCTTGTTTTAATCCATAAAGTGCCTTTTTAAGCCGATACACACATGATCAGTATTTTTGGGATCTTCAAAACCCATTGGCTGTTCAACATAGACTTCTTCATGTAAATCGCCATTTAGAAAAGCACTTTTCACATCCATTTGATAGATCTTTATCTTTCTAAAACATGCAATGGATATAAATAGTCTGATAGATTCAAGACGTGCTACTGGTGCAAAAGTTTCATCAAAATCAATTCCTTCAATTTGAGTATAACCTTGTACCACTAGTCTAGCCTTGTTTTTAATTATATTTCCACACTCGTCAGACTTATTTTTGAAAATCCATTTTGTTCCAATGATGTGTTTATCTTTAGGTCTTGGTACGAGATACCAAAATCATTTCTTACGAATTGGTTGAGTTCTTCTTGCATCGCAACAATCCAGTTCTCATCAGCAAGAGCTTCTTTTACGTTAGATGGTTCTATTTGGGATGTAAAACATACATAATTACATATATCCTCAAGTTGTCTACGGGTGCGAACACCGGTGAGAGGGTTTCCAAGAATTTGTGTGGTTGGATGATCTTTAACAGTCCTCAACTCAGAATCAGTCTGATTTGATGAAGTATTGGGTTTATCAATGATTAGAACTTCATCATTATCTGAATTAGGATTAGCGTGTTTAAGTGATCATCAATGACAACATTAATGGACTCTTGAATCACACCAGTTTTTTGTTCAGAACCCTATAAGCTCGACTGTTTAAGGAATATCCTAGAAAAATCCCTTCATCACTCTTTGTATCGAATTTTCCCAAATTTTCACGATCTCGTAAAATATAACACTTGCTGCCAAAAACTCGAAAGTATTTGACAGTAGGCTTTTTATTGAACCACAATTCGTAAGCCGTTTTATTATTATTTTTGCTAGTGTAGACTCGGTTAATAATGTAGCAAGCTGTGTTGACTGCTTCAGCCCAAAGATTTTTAGAGAGTTTCATGCTATTCATCATGACATTAGCCATTTCTTGAAGCACCTTATTCTTTCTTTCCACAATTCCATTTTGTTGTGGAGTTTTGGGAGCTGAGAATTCATATAATATTCCTTGGTCGGTACAGAACTTCTCAAAACTGCTATTCTCAAATTCAGATCCACGATCACTACGAATCTTACTGATTTGAGAACATTTTTCAGTTTGAATTCTTTTGAGAACTTTTCTTACTTCTTCAAGGGTTTCAGATTTATCCATTAAAAAGACTACCCATGTAAATCTGGTAAAGTCATCAACTATTACCAGGATATACTTTTTCCCACCACGACTTTTCGCTCTGGTAGGTCCTATAGATCCATGTGGAGGAGTTCGAGTGGTCTTGATGTGGTATTTGAATTCACCTTTTTGTGTGAGTTCCTTGTGTTTGCCTATCTGGCACTCACCACATATTTATCTAATTTCTGAAGTTTGGGTAAACTTCTTATAAGTTCTCGTTTGCTCAATCTATATAAATTTCGATAATGTACATGTCCAAGACGTTTGTGCCATAAATCAGTCTCGTCTGTATGGACCATGTAACATGTTTGATTAGATGAGCTGGATTCGCTAATAATATAGCAATTTTCCGACGTTCTACGTCCAGTTAATATTACAGAACCCTTATTGTTTAGTATCTACCAAAAAATCGAGCAAAGGCTATGGAGGTTGAAAGCATTTAGCTACAGATTAAATCCGTAGTAAATTTAGCTACGGGATTAATCTGTAGCCAAATCCTAGCTGATCTGTAACTAAGTCATAACTCCTCACCTAACCGTTATTAAACATAAATGTGCTTATGGGGCTCCATGGGATCATCAAGCCGCCCATTAATTCTAATATATAATTTTAGTGAATGAACTCAAAAATTATATAGATTAAATGTCTAAGTGGACCACACCATGAGAAATAATAAAAATAAAATATCTACTGTTAATATGTTGTGGGGTTATTTACAGGTTCGATCTGACTCATTTTTTGTATCAACATTTAAAATAATAATTTAAAAATAATGGATGGAGTGGATGTGTAAAATATCACAGTGGGCCCCACGGCCTAAAACCCAACGTCCCAGGGGGGCCGTCCGTCACGCACCCCCTCCAAGGACTCAACGGATTGCGTTGAGCAGTACACTCTTGTCATACTAAGTAAAACTCAGTTGTGGTCCACCGTGAATGTAATTGTCATCACTCCGTCCATCCATTTTTTCAGATCATTTTGTGGTTGATACCAAAATTGAGGTATATCTAAAACTCAAGTGGATACATACCATAGGAAATGTGGGGAATAATGATTTCCACCGTTGAAACATTTATATGGCCCAGTGTTGATGTTAATTTGTCATCCAACTGTTCATAATATCACAAAGACATGGATGAAGTGAAAGAACAAATATCATATTGATCTAAAATTTCTATGGCCCCCACAAAATTTTCAATGGGTAGAGATTGAATTCACACTGTTTCCGGAGGTTGTGGTCCATTTGAGCTTTGGATATGCTCATTTTTAGGCTGAAGACCTAAAATTATCTTCTAAAATGTATGGACGGAGTGGATAAAATGCACGAATGACTGTGGGACCCATAGAGTTTAGTCAGTATGCTTAGCGACTTAGTTACTCTGTACACAATCCCTCCCAAAACGCCCTCCCCAAACCCTTCCAAAATCCCCTCCCATACCAATTTTCGTCCGCCATTGTCTCCCGCGCGGACGAAAATCATCTCTCCATCTCTCTCTCCATCTCTCTCTCGCACTCAGCCTCTCTCTTTCCCTTGCCCTCTCTCGATCTCCCGCTCTTCCTCACCC
>JAJHSJ010001301.1:0-46114 GCA_021015155.1 Magnolia officinalis | reverse complement strand
ATAAACTGTGGTGAGTCTCCAGAGTGTGATAATGTTATACCAGGTTAACTATTTACAAGTACAATTCCAAAATATGCCAAATTGAGGAAGTGTAATGTCTTATATCCCAAGTACTATAGCCCCGTCAATACAATACCAGGTCTTCATAGACCTGTCAAAGAGTTACATGTAGGAAAACTCCTCCTCAATATCATAGTAGTAGTCCGGCTCTGCTTCATAAGCATCGCCATCACCTGAAACTCAACAAATCTGGTTGGTGTGTACAACACCGTCCCATAACGTGGGAGTGAGTGATCAACTCAGTGGAATAGTAAAGCATAGGTTAACATGTTATCAATTCAGTCAAGCAGTAATGATAAAGTAGTACAATCAAACACTCCTAACTACTCTTATTAATGCAAGTATGAATGCAGTCATGATGCATGCCCTCACCACACACTCCCTCATGCGACACCATCTTACGTTCGCGGCATGTTTTCATTCCTCAGTGCTCCACATCTTCCAGGAACATGCAATGCAATGATGAGCATGATTACCGAGTTGTTATTAGTCCATTTCAAACAGCAGTATTGGGAAACTAAGGTACCTCCCTTGTATCATTCCCCAACATGATCCATTCTAGGGTTGTATCGTGTTTACGTCAGTCCAGTTAATCTCATACGATGTGTATTTCTAGGTCGCTGCAAAGGCTGCCAGGGCTGTTACATGCATTCGTTACACCACTCCCCCATCACCTTTTTAATGGTCATCACTAATTGATACAGGCCTAGTTCATACTCTATACACTGCGGCAAAACTCGTCGCCTCACCGCAAATTCAGAGTATGGTCGAGGTCACTACAAAGGGCTCGTCACCAATTAGTGTAGGCTGACAGCTCGAATATAGTATCCCATACCACCATAATCGGTTCAAGAGTCTGGTTGCTCACTGGTCACTACGGGGAGGCACGTGGTAGGCCAATAGCTCGACCACGGTGTCCTATACCACCATGCCTGGCTCATGAGTCTTAGCGGATCGAGGTACCATGGTTAACGGGATTTCACTGGTAAGTTTGGTACCCTAAGTTCAAGCAGTAGCGTCCAAACATGGTGAACATACATTAGACACATCGGGTTACTTGACGAGCCTGACTAGCTCGAGTGCACAATCAACCGAACGACATGAAGTGCATAAGCACTTCACGTGGTCTAACCACTGTCGCCAACTGAAGTACGACTTAGATTCGTCAAACACATCTTACGTGGCGAAATGAATCTCAGCCACGATCTCAAGTCTGGTATCGATTGTTTGGACTATAAACATAGTCGTCCTAAACTCAGTCAATCCTTATTTAGAACATGTAGAGTAAAGCATATTAAACAAAGTAATTCAAGCATGTTAACAAGCATATCATAAAGCATGTTATAAAGCACCATATCAACAGGAAATACAAACACATATATTTCATAAGTAAGCGGTTAAATTAAACAATCAACATGGAGGAAATCATATACGTCTCTAAGGTTTGAAAATCCCATCTCAACACCTACCTAAGACACCATCATCCAAACACTTACTCTCACAAGCATTTTCACAAACACTTAGAATACACTATTTCAACATACATAGTGTACATTAGCAAAACATGTATTAGGGGGAGTCCTTTCGCCAAACAAGTATTTTATCCATATATAGTATATCAATACAGCAAATAATCATGGCAAACACATTTCCAAAATTTATACGTATACGGTACTTTCTACAAATACCTAGAGTATGTAAAATTCCATATTCTTCATCTTTAATCGAAACGGAAAACAGACAGCACTTTGTACATGTGTAATTGCATGCAGATCATGAATCTATCATTATTTGACATTGAAAGTGTTGAAAACCATAACCTATACACCTAAAGTCCTCACATTTTGTCGTAGAATCGTAACGGAGTCGATAGAATGCTAAGCTTCTGTATTCGGCAGTTTGGTAACTTATAGAGTGAAATAGGTTAGCTATTTCATAACCTACAACCATCACAACCCCAAAACAGATTAGGGTTAGGGTTTCTTACCCAGAAACGAAGTCAGAATCGCCGGGAAAGCGATTAGAACGGAGTGGTTGAACACGTATAGCAGCAGGGAAGCATGACAGGGAGATTCTCCTACTTCACTCTCACTTTCTCTCTCTTTTCTAGGGTTTTATCTCAAATTCGTATGGCTAAATGAGAGAGGGTTTAAAGGTCCTTATATAGCCTAAAACCTCACCGAAATAGATTTCAGGTCAAGGTATACTTAGGTTATATCCAAAGTGGGTCAGTTTCAGCTCAACGGAGGACTTCTGGCGGGCCCCCTTGAGCCAAAGGTCGGACTTAAGCTCACTGACATTGGATCCAGGTCAATTTACGTTTTCATTCCAATTGGGTTTTCAGATCGCACGTGGTGGACCAGTTTCAGTTCAATGGTCAGTGGATGTCGATCGAAGATTCCGAGTACATGGATATGTTTGGGAAAATATCCCTGATCCGAGGGTGTAATTTGGCCTGATTCTGACGGTCTGGTTGCTTAATACTGATCCGCAAGTGATATGTGCCAGATTTATTTATTTTGAATTTAATTTAGAATTATTTTCACATTTCTCACACTCCTCGCTCCGAGCTCAAGCAAATAGCGCTGGGACACTATCTGGATTTGATTTCTGAGATGGTTGTCAAGCCCAGCAAAGAGGTCCTAATTCCTTAACTTCGCGTTAATCGGACCTCCGACATGCCGTCCAGATCTGATACGGAGTTTCGAGATGCTCCCGAGAGCAGCCGGGTAATGAGATTGATCCTAGATTTTAGGGTAATGTAGCGTCAATGATTCTATAAGTTTTGAGTCTTGGAAATCGTATTTAAAGTGATTGGTGCTAATTTCACAGGTACTCTAGTTTAACACTGGCTAATTCTCGCCTCATTTCTAAAGGATTTAGTCCTGAGTAATTTCTGTCTGAGGAGGTACCTGGGCCTTTGTAGTTTGTATAAAAGTGATCCAAGTTATACTACTTAGCTAGTTTAGATAGTGTCTAGGATGAAAGTGCTTAGAAAAATTGAAAGAACAAGGTGGTGAAGGGTGGGATTTGTGAAGGAAAATGGGTTCAAAAGCGGTTTTAGACTTTGGGATTGAATTCTGACAAGTTAATAAGGTGTTAGGATCGACCCATTGCCTAAGGACGTCTAATTCCAGGTTGGCAAAAAATCTGGGATGTTACATATGGAATCTGATGAAATAAATAGCTGATTTGGATAAGAGCAACCTAGTCTGTTGTAATTGGGCGACATGTAGTTAAGTTCTAAACTAAACTATCGATGGATTTGGCTTGAACCACTTTTTATACAAACTATAAGACTCAAAACCATTAAAATCACTAACTTTACATTACCTAAAAACCTAGGATCAATTTCAAAACCCAGTTGCTCATGGGAGCACATTGAAACTCTGTATCGGACCAGGACCGTGTGTCGAAAGTCCGATTACTGCGAAACTATACGGTTATGACCGCCTTGCTGGGCTTGACAACCATCGCGGGAATCGAACCCGATAATGCATTCCATGTGTTTGTTGAAATGTTTGTATGAATATGGATTTAAGATTTGTTCTTGTCATGATTGTTGTTTGAGAATATATACATGTGATAACTCCCTTGTAAAAGGATTTGCTGTAATATATGTTATAACTAATTTATTACGTGCATGTTGATATGTGTAGTCTAAGTGTTTGATAACATGCCTGAATGAGAAAATGCTTATGGAAATGTATTTAATGAGGGCGTTGAGATGAGATTCTCAACTACCTTATCTATAGTTACAGTTTCCTTCATGTAACTTATCTTACTTCTACATGCTTTATTGATGAAATGCCTATGTATGACAATATGTATACGATGTGTTTGTTAAAATGCTCAAATGAGATTTATACTAAAAATTGGTTGTCACATGCTATTTGACTATCACATATGAATGCCTATTGTGTATGAATATGATTGGGACTACTGCGTAGTCCAGGTAATCGGTAATGATTCCTGAATTAGTGGACGTGGTTGTTTCACCACGCAAGACACGTTTGACGAATTCGTATCGTACGCTGTTTGTCAACAGTGGTTAGGCCACGCGGAGTGCTTATGCGCTTCATGTTGATTAAGTCAATGTACGCTCATACCGGTCGAGCTTGTCCAAGTAACCCGATTGGCCTAATGTATATTCACCATGTATGGACACTACTTCTTGAATCTAAGGTACCACTTACCAATGCAAAGCCCGTTTAACCTTGGTACTACGATCCGCTAAGACTCATGAGCCGGGCATGGTGGTATGGGACACCGTGGTCGAGCTGTCAGTCTACACTGGGGTGACGAGCCTCCTTGTAGTGACTAGTGAGCAACCCAAACTCGTGAGCCAAATACGGTGGTATGAGACACTGTATTCGATCTGTCGGCCTACGCTAAGGTGATGAGCCTTTCTCGTAGTGACCTCGAGTATAAAATAGGCCTACCCCGGCACAGCCTGACTGTGGTCCCCAGTCGGGTTGGTGACGAGCCTTCAAAAATAGACTGCCAGTTGGTAGGGCATTGGTGGTGTGACCTCGAGTACAAAATAGGCCTACGCTGACGGTGATGAGCCTCTCGTAGCGACCTAGGGTGTAAACTCTCAAACTTGCCTATCATATGTGAAACTCCCGAAAATGGGGGGTCGAGCAAATCTCTACTCCCGAGTTCCAATACATCACTTATGCAACATGGATAATGATGTTTAGATGTTATCCATTAGCAATGAAGTAAACATGAATGGGATCATACTAAAACAGCATATCATACTCCAGAGTTAATGTAATTTGACAAGTGGAAGATTGAAATATATGCATTTAATTATGAAAACGTTTTACAAATTTTGAGTATGAGTATGAAACCGAGCTAAATATATATACATGTGTTGTTTCTAACCATATAAATGCGGGAAGTAGATGTGTTCAATTAAACAAGTATCCCAGTAGTCCCTGCGCATCGGTATGAGATCTATACACTTTTCTCCTCTTTTCTCTCTTCTCTCTCCTAGGGTTTGGAGCAAATTCGTATGTGAGAGAGAATGGGTGGGTTAAGGGTCTTATATAGGCCCAAAACTGGTTCAAATGGCCCCAGGCCATGATATACTTAGGTTATAGCCAAAGTGAGTCTGTTTCTGATAAATGGGGCCCATCTGGAGGTCCATTACTCACCTATGGCATAGGGTAAGTTCCCTGACAATGGATCTAGGCCAGATTAAGATTTCGGTCCGATCGGATTTATGAATCGACCATGGAAGACCAGTTTCAGTTCAACAGCTATCGTCGCTCGATCAGGCCACAAGTACACTGACCTATGTAGGGAAATTTATCTGATCTAAGGGTGTAGTTGGGTCAGAATCTGACAGTCTGAAACCATAAATTTGGCCTACAAGCGAACAACCTAATTCACTTAAATCTGAGTTCATTTTCTAAAGATATTCACATTTTTCACACACTTTACTCAGGGCTCTAGTTGTGCATTTCTAGACACTATTCGGGCTCGATTCTCGTGATGGTTGTCAAGCCCAGCAAGGTGGTCATAACCGTATAGTTTCGTGGTTATCGGACTTTCGATGCGTGGTCCAGGTCCGATACGGAGTTTCAATGTGCTCCCATGAGCAACTGGGTTTTGAGATTGATCCTAGGTTTTTAGGTAATGTAAAGTTAGTGATTTTAATGGTTTTGAGTCTTGTAGTTTGTATAAAAAGTGGTTCAAGCTAAATCCATCGATTGTTTAGTTTAGTACTTAACTACGTGTCACCCAATTACGACAGACTAGGTTGCTCTTATTCAAATCACCTATTAATTTCATTAGATTCTAAAAGACTAAGGGTCCAAAACCCATTTTTATTTATATATTTACTATTATAGTAAATTAAAGTTTAAGTATTGTTCTCCATCATTTAAATGTTAGGATTAGTGTCTAATATGAAAGTACTTAGAAAATTTTGAAGAATAAGATGGTGAAAGGTGAAATTTTTGAAGGAAATTAGTTGAAAGGGGATTTGAGACTTTGGGATTGAGTTTTTGAGAAGTCAATAAGGTGTTATAATCGACCCATTGCCTAAAGACGTCTAACTTCAAGTTAGCAAAAATCCGGGATGTTACAATCTACCCCCCCTTAAAAAATAATTTCATCCTCGAAATTGGCTAAGGGTAATAAGTAAAGATTTTATTATTTCATTTGTCTAAGTTTTATTGATTTCAAGTTTATATGCGTGGTACGGTGTATACTATCTATGCCTGTCTGGCTCATTTTAGTCTACCCTCCTTAAAACTTTTTCGCCCTGAAATTGGCTAAGGCTCCTATTGGGTTCGTATTCATCAAGCGCATTTGGGGATACAGTGACCTTGGCTATTGTAATTCAGCTCGTACCTATTGTTAGGCCTATTCTTTAATATGAATTGGTTTAATACTTGAACCTTAATTGTTTTCCATTGATGACTTCATTATTGATATTCTAAGGAAGATTCAGATCCTATTTAGTGACCTATCCTTACATATAACTTGGATCAATTTCCTTTGATCCTGGGCCAGTGGGGCTGGGGCCCACTACGCTTCCGTTGCGCCACTTTGATTAAATAGAAGCATTAGCCGACCTAACTAGATTGGGCTCAGAATGTTCTACCCCCTTTAAAAATTATTTCTACTCTCAAGGCTCAAGAATCTATGTCCTGATCCGTATGTCGGAATAAGATGTAATTTATGACCTATTCTTGGCATGAAATGGGAAACGATCTCTCAATACATTGGTCTTCCTTTCATCGATGATGTGTATTGTGGCATTGGTACCTATGGTTATGGAAAGGAGCTAAAAATGATGGGTGCTGTGGTTGATTTCAGGGACGGGTGTGAGTATGTGGCAAGATGCCTAATCCTACCAAAGGACTTTTGTCGCGGTCCCGACTTACCTTCTTTAATCATGTCCAGTTTAATGTTGTAAGATAGTCTATACATTATTAGTACATAAGGAATTCAGACAAAATAGGTTAACGGGCAAACTATCTTTCTAAGTTCATATGCACAATATGTATGCCAGAATGGTCTGTGGTTCGGGACCTAATTCCTAACTGTCTGTTGCCCATTTAAGAAATTTCTTGGGCCTAAAAAATAAAAATCTCTATTGGCTATATATTCTTGACACTTCTTAAAGATGAAGTAATAAACTTTTAGTTGTAAGTGGTCGGGCCAACACGGAAGGAAAGTTGTGTAGTGGGTCTGATTCGGATACATAGACCTTCTACCTAGTCTATGACAGAAAATTTGTCGTATCAGTTCTTAATCCTAGTTGATCCCGATCTTCTTCTTGATCAGAGCATTGAGTTCATTGGTAACTACCAGGATTTAGAATTCGATTCAAACCGCGAATACTTCGCTTATATACAGTTCCTCTACTCCGTGTTCCCGATTGTAATAAGTCCTTGAGAAGACAATTCTAAAGGGTGTGTTGACTTGACATAATGTTCAATCCGAGGGATATATAAGTTTTCTCTAAGCGTGACTAGTTTTTAAGTCAAAACAACTTTCCTAAAAGTTATTAAAAAGCCTATAAGGATCAAGGGGATCCAACGAAAGAATGAGGTCTCACTCCAACCTAATCAAGCCGACTAACTAAGTCTATTATTCAATTATCTTATCATAATCAGTCTTTTACATTCCTTAGTATAACCAGTAGCCTAGTCTTAATTTAGGAGTAGTGGTAATCCAATAGTTGTAATCCAAAGTCTATGCTCATATGCTAGATGATTTCGTACCATTTCTAATATAGGAAATTGTTTTATCGCTTAGGGTCAACAGTTGTCTGATTGGAATTGAGTTGCTCGAACTTGAATATAACTATGCTTGAGCACTTCACATATGCCCATACCAGCTAGAGAGGTCCTAGGGTTCAAGTTATTAATTTATTGGGTTTCTTATACTGTCGGATTTTATATAATCCTCATTCCCAAGGTCCTAGGGTAGTTCAATACCCTTTTCTGGCACTTTTAATTAGTTTTTTATTTTAATTATTTTTTTAGTAATTCTTCATCAAGTCTACTTCATCTCCATCAAATTTCATTAGATTTCGTGTTGTAGATAAATTCTAAAAATTATAGAAGCAGCAGTTGTCTAAACTAATGATTTTCAGACAGTTGTCACAATGACCTATATTAATCTATATTAAAAATTTTATTACATTTTCACTTATTTTTATATAAAACTATACTTATCAAGCTTCAATCTGGCTTTTAAATCACCTAAATTAGAGTTATATCGAGGGAGATATGACTTTTTGAAGTCTGATAAAAATTACAGAAAACGGGACTCTCGGCCCGCTGGACCACGAGGCCTCGCGGTAAGCGCGATTCCATCGCGGTCCGCTAGACCCTGGGGCGATGGCTCACCTTGGGGGTGATGGCATCCCTCTCTGGGGTACCAAAAATGTGTGGGACCCACCTCGGGTCCCCCCGATTTGCGTTGTTTGGTCCCCCAAGTCTATTTGATGTGATTTCAAGTTCCATCTCACGTATATTCATGCTTTCCGGGTGTTTTGAATGTGGAATACGTCGAATTATCGTCTAAACCTGTCGATTGACAGTCTAGAAAGGAATTAGGAACATCTCACATGATCACAGGTGCATACGGGTCATACTTCAACTATTAGTTTCGTCCATCTGCGAAACTTGGGATTCTAATGTGGTTTATAGATTCCATCGCCCCCTTCCTAAGTCAAGGTGCGTTAGAGTGCATCGATTTAACATAACTTATGTCCAGTTTAATCGAAATCATGCTCTAATATCATCTTGTAACGCCCCGAAAATCGGGAGTCGAGTAAAGCTCTACTCCCGAGTTCCAACGCATCACTTATGCAACATGGATAATGATATTTAGATGTCGTCCATTAGCAATGCAGTAAACATGAGTGGGATCATACTAAAACAACATATCATGCTTCAGAGTTAATGTAATTTGGTAAGCGGAAGACTGAAATATATACATTCAATTATGAAAATGTTTCACAAATTTCAGAGTATGAGTATTGAACCGGGCTAAATATATATATATATATTACATGTGTTGTTTCTAACATATAAATGCGGGATGTAGATGTGTTCAACTAAACAAGTATCCCAGTAGTCCCTGCGCATCGGTATGAGATCTACATAGGTCCACCCGATAGTTGAACGTAAGAGAACTCTTCCTCCTCGCCTATGAAGTCCAACTCTGTTGTATAGATGTCGCCATCACCTGCATCTTAACCAGAGTCTGGGTGGTGTTTAAAACACCGTCCCAGGTGGGAATGAGTAGCTAATTCAGTGGAACTATAAAGTAAAGGTTAACATGTTATCAATTCAGTCAAGTAGTAATGATAAAGCAGTACAACAATCATGTCCTAAGTACTCTTGTTAATGTATGGATGATATGCTATAATGATGCATGCCCTCGCCTGCATTCCCTCAGCGACATCATCTCACGGTCGCACATGCAACACTCCCACTGTACTCAACTCCATCGCCAAAGGCACATGCAATGCGGTGCATGTGTGTGTTACCCAAGTTCTTAATTAGATCTATTTATACAGCAGGTTTGGGAAGCTAAGGTACCTCCCTTTATATCATTTACCCAAATAATGATCCATCTAGGGTCGTCAATCCTAGTTAATCACATACGATAGGCAAGTTCGAGAGTTTACACTCTAGGTCGCTACGAGAGGCTCGTCACCATCAGCATAGGCCTATTTTGTACTCGAGGTCACACCACCAACACCCTACCAACTGGCAGTCTCTTTTCGAAGGATCGTCACCAACCCGACTGGGGACCATAGCCAGGCTACGTCGGGGTAGGCCTATTTTATACTCGAGGTTACTACGGGAAAGACTTGTCACCTTAGCATAGGCCGACAGCTTGAATACAGTGTCTCATACCACCGTATTCGGCTCACGAGTTTGGGTTGCTCACTGGTCACTACGGGGAGGCTCGTCACCCCAGCGTAAGCCGACAGCTTGACCACGGTGTCCCATACCACCTTACCCTGCTTATGAGTCTTAGCGGATCGTGGTACCAAGGTTAAACGTGTTTGCATTGGTAAGTGGTACCTTAGATTCAAACAATAGCGTCCATGCATGGTGAACATACATTAGGCCAATCAGGTTACTTGGATAAGCTCGACTGGTACGAGCGCACGTTGACTTAATCGACATGGAGTGCATAAGCACTCCGCGTGGCTTAACCATTGTCGACAAACAGCGTACGACATGAATTCGTCGAACATGTCTTGTGTGGCGAAACGACCATGACCACTAATTCGGGAATCATTACCGATTGCCTGGACTACGCAGTAGTCCCAATCATATTCATACGCAATAGGCATTCATATGTGATAATCAAGCAACATGTGACGACCAATTTCAATTAAATCTTATTTGAGCATTTTAACAAACACATCGTACACATATTGTCATACATAGGCATTTCATCCATAAATCATGTAGTAGTAAGATAGGTTACATGAAGGAAACTGTAACTATAGATAAGGTAATTCAGAATCCTATCTCAACACCCTCATTAAATATATTTCCACAAGCATTTTCTCATTCAGACATTTTATCAAACACTTAGACTATACATATCAACATACATGTAATAAATTAGTTATAACGTATATTATAGCAAATCCTTTCATAAGGGAGTTGCCACACGTATAACAATCATATATTCTCAAACACAATCATGGCAAGCACAAATCATAATTCCATATTCATACAAATATTTCAACAAACACATGGAATGCATTAATTTCAACATAGTTCATATATATATATTATATATATATATATATATATATATATATATATATATAATACGTGGAAAACATCGCATCTAAGCATATGTGATAGCAATCAAGTCAGTCATAAATCATTAACTGACATTGAAAGCCTTGAAAGCTATAACCTAAATGTTTATAGTTCGCACCTTTCGCCGGTACGCCAATGTCGAACTCGATTCGAACCCTACGTCTTTGTCTACGCCACAACGGCTACCTAAATCACGAAAGAGGTTAGCTATTTCGCTGATTCTTCTACTTGGATTCCTAAAATGAGATTAGGGTTAGAATTCCTTACCCAAATCGAAGTTGGAGACGATCGTGAAGCGATGTGGAAGGGTGAATCGAGGCATGGAGTTGAGGGGGAGAATCCCAGCAACGATCTCCCACTCTTCCTCCTCTCCTCACACTTTTCTCCTCTTTTCTCTCTTCTCTCTCTAGGGTTTGGAGCAAATTCGTATGTGAGAGAGACGGGATGGGTTAAGGGTCTTATATAGGCCCAGTACTGGTTCAAATGGACTTAGGGCCATGGTATATTTAGCTTATAGCCAAAGGGAGTCTGTTTCTGATAAACAGGGCCCATCTAGAGGTCCATTACTCACCTACGGCGTAGGGTAAGTTCCCTGGCAATGGATCTAGGCCAGGTTAAGATTTCGGTCTGATCGGATTTATGGATCGACCGTAGAGGATCAGTTTCAGTTCAACGATTATCGCCGCTCCATCAGGGCCACAAGTACACTGACCTGTGTAGGGAAATTTCCCTGAACCAAGGGTGTAGTTGGGTTAGAGTCTGACGGTCTGAAACCTTAAATTTGGCTTGCAAGCGAACGGCCCAATTCACTTAAATCTGAGTTCATTTTCTAAAGATATTCGCGTTTTTTACACACTTTACTTAGGGCTCTAGTTGAACATTTCTGGACACTATTTGGGCTCGATTCTCGTGATGGTTGTCAAGCCCAGCAAGGTGGTCATAACCATATAGTTTCGCAGTAATCAGACTTTCGACGCGCGGTCCAGGTCCAATACGGAGTTTCAATGTGCTCCAATGAGCAACTGGGTTTTGAGATTGATCCTAGGTTTTTAGGTAATGTAGAGTTAGTGATTTTAATGGTTTGGAGTCTTGTAGTTTGTATAGAAAGTGGTTCAAGCTAAATCCATCGATTGTTTAGTTTAGTACTTAACTACATGTCGCCCAATTACGACAGAATAGGTTGCTCTATCCAAATCACCTATTTATTTCGTCAGATTCCATAAAACTAAGGGCACAAAACCCATTTTTATTTATATATTTACTATTATAGTAAATTTAAGTTTAAGTATTATTCTCCATCATTTAAATGTTAGGATTAGTGTCTAATATGAAAGTACTTAGAAAAAATTGAAGAATAAGGTAGTGAAAAGTGAAAATTTTGAAGAAAATTAGTTGAAAGGGGATTTGAGACTTTGGGATTGAGTTTTTGAGAAGTCAATAAGGTGTTATGATCGACCCATTGCCTAAGGACGTCTAACTCCAAGTTGGTAAAAATCTGAGATGTTACAAAATGCATTCCATGTGTTATGACGAGCCTCTCGTAACTAATTTAGTCCATGTATAATACAAAATGCATTCCATCTGTTTGTTGAAATGTTTGAATGAACATGAAATGGCGAATTGTGTGTGTCATGATTTCTAATCTTAGATCCATGTTTGTTATATGTTTTATAACCTATGTTGTGTAGGAAATTGCTATAGTTCATGTCGTAACTAATCTAGTCTATGTATTTAGAAATGTGTAATCTAAGTGTTTGAAAAAAAATGCCTGAATGAGAAATTGATGGTGAATTGTAATTATTAAGGGTATTGAGATATGATTCTCAATTACCTTATCTATATCTATAGTTTCCTTCATGTAACATAAATTTCGATTATGCAATTTATGGATGAAATGCAATATATGGTAATACATGCAATGTGTTCGATGAAATGCTTGAATGAGATTCGTGTTGGGAATGTTTGTTAAATGCTTATATGATTGTCACATGTATCCGCAGCATGTGAATGAACATGAAATGGTGGAACGTTTTCATAATTAAATGCATATATTTCAGTCTTCCACTTGCCAAATTACATTAACTCTGGAGTATGATTGTTGTTTTAGTATGATCCCACTCATGTTTACTGCATTGCTAATGGACGACATCTAAACATCATTATCCATGTTGCATAAGTGATGTGTTGGAACTCGGGAGTATAGCTTTGCTCGACCCCCGATTTTCAGGGCGTTACAAGATGGTATCAGAGCATGATTTGGATTAAACTGGACCTGAGTTATGGTAACACAACGCACTCTGACGCACTATGACTTAGGAGGGGGTGATGGAATCTAGAAAACCGCATTAAAATCCCAAGTTTCGCCGATGGGCGAAACTGACAGTTGAAGTATGACCCGTATGCACCTGTGATCATGTGAGAGGATCCCAATTCCTTTCTAGACCGTCAATCGATGGGTTTAGACGATAATGTGGTGTATTCCACACTCAAAAGACCCGAAAATCATGAATATACGCGAGATGGAACTCGAAACCACATCAAACGGACTCGGGAACCCAAACGACACAAATCTAGGGGACCCGAGGTGGGTCCCGCACATTTTCGGCACCCCGCGCGGGGGGGGGGGGGGGGGGGGGGGATGCCATCACCCCCAGGGCGAGCCATTGCCCCAGGGTCTAGCGAACCGTGATGGAATCGCGCTTACCGCGAGGCCTCGCGGTCCAGCGGGTCGCAGCGGGCCAGGCGGCCCATTTTCTACAATTTTCGTCTAACTTAAAAAAGTCATATCTCCCTCGATATAACTCTGATTTAGGTGATTCAAACCCATATTGAAGCTTGATGAGTCTAGTTTCATATAAAAATAAGTGAAAATTATAATAAAATTGAAGGTGGATAAATATAGGTCATTGTGACAACTATCCGAAAATCATTAGTTTGGACTACTGCTGCTTTTATAATTTTTATAATTTATCTACAACATGAAATCTAATGAAATTTGATGGATATGAAGTAGACTTGATGAAGAACTACTAAAAAAATAATTAAAATAATATAGTAACTAAAAGTGTCAGAAAAAGGGTGTAGAAATACCCTAGGACCTTGGGAATGAGGATTATATAAAATCTGACAATATAAGAAACCCAATAAATTAATAACATGAACCCTAGGACCTCTCTAGCTGGTTTAGGCATATGTGAAGTGCTCGAGCGCAGTTAAATTCAAGTTCGGAAGCTCAATTCCAATCAGACAACTTTTGATCCTAAGCGATGAAACAATTTCCTGTATTAGAAATGGTACGAAATCATCTAGCGTATGAGCGTAGACTTTGGATTACAACTATTGGATTACTACTACTCCTAAATTAAGACTAGGCTACTGGCTATACTAAGGAATGTAATAGACTGATTATGCTAAGATAATTGAATGATAGAGTTAGTTAGTAGGCTTGATTAAGTTGGAGTGAGACCTCAGTCTTTCGTTGAATCCCCTTGATACTTATAGGCTTCCTTAATAACTCTTAGGAAAGTTGTTTTGACTTAAAAACTAGTTACGCTCAGAGAAAACTTATATATCCCTCGGATTGAACGTTAGGTCAAGTCAACACACCCCTTAGAATTGTCTTCCCAAGGATTTATTACGATCGGGAACACGGAGTAGAGGAACTATATATAAGCGAAGTATTCGCTGTTTGAATCGAATTCTAAATCCTAGTAGTTACCAATGAACTCAATGCTCTGATCAAGCAGAAGATCAGGATCAACTAGGATTAAGAACTTA
Source organism: Magnolia officinalis (assembly GCA_021015155.1). Classification (NCBI taxonomy): domain Eukaryota; kingdom Viridiplantae; phylum Streptophyta; class Magnoliopsida; order Magnoliales; family Magnoliaceae; genus Magnolia; species Magnolia officinalis. The sequence goes on along the minus strand of JAJHSJ010001301.1, from coordinate 31,451 downwards.
TACAACAAATTTTCTATCATAGACTAGGCAAAAGGTCTATGTATCCGGCTCAGACCCACTACACAACTTTCCTTCCGTGTTGGCCCGATCACTTACAACTAAAAATTTATTACTTCATCTTTGAGAAGTGTAAGAATATATAGCCAATAGAGATTTTCCTTTTTAGGCCTAAGAAATTTCTCAAATAGGCAACAGACAGTTAGGAATTAGGTACCAAATCACAGACCATTCTGGCATACATATTGTGCATATGAACTTAGAAAGATAGTCTGCCCGTTAACCTATTTTGTCCAAATTTCTTAGGTACTAATAATGTATAGATCATCTTACAGTATTAAACTAGACATGATTAACGAAAGTAAGCAGGGACCGTGGCAAAAGACCTTCTTTAGTAGAATTAGGCATCTTGCCACAAACCCACACCCGTCCCTGAAATCAACCACAACACCCATCATATTTAGCTCCTTTCTATAACCATAGGCACCAATGTCATAATACACATCATCAATGAAAGGAAAACCAATGTATTGAGAGATCGTTTCCTATTTCATACCAAGAATAGGTCCTAAATTACACTTTGTTCCGACATACGGATCAGGACATAGATTCTTGAGCCTTGGGAGTAGAAATAATTTTTAAGGGGGTAGAACATTCTAAGCCCAATCTAGTTAGGTCGGCTAATGCTTCCATTTAATCAAAGTGGCGTAGCAGAAGCATGGTGGGCCCCTACCCCACTGGCTCAGGATCGAAGGGAATTGATCCAAGCTATACGTAAGGATAGGTCACTAAATAGGATCTGAATCTTCCTTAGAATGTCAATAATGAAGTCATTGAAGGGAAGCAATTAGGGTTCAAGTATTAAACCAATTCATATTAAAGAATAGGCCTAACAATGGGTACGAGCGGAATTACAATAGCTAAGGTCACGTATCCCCAAATGCGCTTGTTGAATACGAACCCAATAGGAGCCTTAGCCAATTTCAGGGTGAAAAAGTTTTAAGGAGGGTAGACTAAAATGAGCCAGACTAACATAGATAGTATATACCCTACCACGCATATAAACTTGAAATCAATAAAACTTAGGTAAATGAAATAATAAAATCTTTACTTATTACCCTTAGCCAATTTCGGGGACGAAATTATTTTTTAAGGGGGGTAGATTGTAACACCCCGAATTTTTGCCAACTTGGAGTTAGATGTCCTTAGGCAATGGGTTGATCATAACACCTTATTAACTTCTCAAAAACTCAATCCCAAAGTCTTAAATTCCCTTTCAACTAGTTTCCTTCAAAAATTTCACCTTTCACCACCTTATTCTTCAAAATTTTCTAAGTACTTTCATATTATACACTAATCCTAACATTTAAATGATGGAGAACAATACTTAAACTTAAATTTACTATAATAGTAAATATATAAATAAAAATGGGTTTTGGGCCCTTAGTCTTATGGAATCCGATGAAATAAATAGGTGATTTGGATAAAGCAACCTAGTCTGTCGTAATTGAGCGACACGTAGTTAAGTACTAAACTAAACAATCGATGGATTTAGCTTAAACTACTTTCTATACAAACTACAAGACTCAAAACCATTAAAATCACTAACTTTACATTACCTAAAAACCTAGGATCAATCTCAAAATCCAGTTGCTCATGGGAGCACCTTGAAACTCCGTATCTGACCTGGACCATGAGTAAAAAGTCCGATTACCGCGAAACTATATGGTTATGACCGCCTTGCTGGGCTTGACAACCATTGCGAGAATCGAGCCCGAATAGTGTCCAGAAATGCACAACTAGAGCCCTGAGTAAAGTGTGTGAAAAAAGCGAATATCTTTAGAAAATGAACTCAGATTTAAGTGAATTGGGTCGTTCGCTCTTAGGCGAAATTTTAGGTTTCAGACCGTTAGATTCTGACCCAACTATACCCTTGGATCAGAAAAATTTCCCTACACAGGTCAGTGTACTTGTGGCCCTGATCGAGTGGCGATAGCCGTTGAACTGAAACTGGTCCTCCACGGTCGATCCATAAATTCGATCGGACCGAAATCTTAACCTGGCCTAGATCCATTACCAGGGAACTTACCCTACACCGTAGGTGAGTACTGGACCTCCAGATGGGCCCCATTTATCAGAAACAGACTCCCTTTGGCTATAACCAAAGTATATCACGGCCTTGGGGCCATTTGAACCAGTTCTGGGCTTATATAAGACTTTTAACGCACCCCTTCTCTCTCACATACGAATTTGTTCTGAACCCTAGGAGAGAGAACAGAGGAAAGAGGAGAAAAATGTAAGGAGAGAAGAGAACGAGTGGGAGATCGTTGCTGGGATTCTCTCCCACAACTCCACGCCTAGATTCACCCTTCCACATCGCTTCACAATCGTCGCCAACTTCGATTTGGGTAAGGAATTCTAACCCTAATCTCGTTTTAGGAATCCAAGTAGAAGAATCAGTGAAATAGCTAACCTCTTTCATGATTTAGGTAGTCGTTGTGCTGTAGATAAAGACGTACGGTTCAAACCGAGTTCGAAATCGGCGTACCAGCGAAAGGTGCAGACTATAAACGTTTAGGTTATGGTTTTCAAGGCTTTCAATGTCAGTTAATGATTTATGACTGACTTGATTGCTATCACATATGCTTAGATGCGATGTTTTTCACGTATTACATATATATATATATGAACTATGTTGAAATTATTGCATTCCATGTTTTTGTTGAAATGTTTGTATGAATATAGAATTATGATTTGTGCTTGCCATGATTGTTGTTTGAGAATATATGATTGTTTACGTGTGGCAACTCCCTTGTGAAAGGATTTGCTATAATATACGTTATAATTAATTTATTACATATATGTTGATATGTGTAATCTAAATGTTTGATAAAATGCCTGAATGAGAAAATGCTTGTGGAAATGTATTTAATGAGGGTGTTGAGATAGGATTCTCAATTACCTTATTTATAGTTACAATTTCCTTCATGTAACCTATCTTACTACTATGTGCGTTATGGATGAAAATGCCTATGTGTAACAATATGTGTACGATGTATTTGTTAAAATGCTCAAATGAGATTTATATTGAAATTGGTTGTCACATGCTATTTGACTATCACATATGAATGTCTATTGTGTATGAATATAATTGGGACTACTGCGTAGTCCAGGCAAACGGTAATGATTCTCGAATTAGTGGCCGAGGTCGCTTCGCCACACGAGACACGTTCGATGAATCCGAGTTGTACGCTGTTTATCGATAGTAGTTAGGCCATGCGGAGTGCTTATGCACTCCATGCCGATTAACTCAACGTGCGCTCGTACAAATCGAGCTTGTCCAAGTAACCCGATTGGCCTAATGTATGTTTACCATGTATGGACACTACTTCTTGAATCTAAGGTACACTTACCAGTGCAAAGCCCGTTTAACCTTGGTACCACGATCCACTAAGACTCATGAGCCGGGCATGGTGGTATGGGACACCGTGGTCGAGCTGTCGGCCTACACTGGGGTGACGAGCCTCCACGTAGTGACCAGTGAGCAACCCAAACTCGTGAGCCGAATACGGTGATATGGGACATTGTATTTAAGCTATCGGCCTACGCTAAGGTGACGGGCCTTTCCCGTCGTGACCTCGAGTATAAAATAGGCCTACCCCAGTGCAGGCTGGCTGTGATCCCCAGTTGGGTTGGTGACGAGCCTTCGAAAATAGACTGCCAGTTAGTAGGGCGTTGGTGGTGTGACCTCGAGTACAAAATAGGCCTACGCTGATGGTGATGAGCCTCTCGTAGCGACCTAGAGTGTAAACTCTCGAACTTCCCTATCGTATGTGATTAACTAGGATTGACGACCCTAGATGGATAATTGTTTGGGTAAATGATATAAAGGGAGGTACCTTAGCTTCCCAAACTTGCTGTATGAATAGGTCTAAGTAAGAACTTGGCTAATACGCACATACACCGCATTGCATGTGCCTTTGGTGATGGAGTTGAACACAGTGGGAGTGTTGCATGCGCGACTGTGAGATGATGTCGCTGAGGGAGTGCAGGCGAGGGCATGCATCATTATAGCATATCATCCCTGCATTAACAAGAGTACTTAGGACATGATTGTTGTATTGCTTTATCATTACTGCTTGACAGAATTGATAACATGTTAACCTTTACTTTATAGTTCCACTGAATTAGCTACTCATTCCCACCTGGGACGGTGTTTTAAACAACACCCAGACTCTGGTTAAGATGCAGGTGATGACGACATCTATACAACAGAGTTGGACTTCGTAGGCGAGGAGGAAGAGTTCTCCTACGTTCAACTATCGGGCGGACCTATGTAGATCTCATACCGATGCGCAGGGACTACTGGGATACTTGTTTAGTTGAACACATCTACTTCCCGCATTTATATGGTTAGAAACAACATATGTATATATATATTTAGCCCGGTTCAATACTCATACTCCGAAATTTGTGAAACATTTTCATAATTAAATGCATATATTTCAGTCTTCCGCTTGCCAAATTACATTAACTCTGGAGTATAATATGTTGTTTTAGTATGATCCCACTCATGTTTACTGCATTGCTAATGAACGACATCTAAACATCGTTATCCATGTTGCATGAGCGATGCGTTGGAACTTGGGAGTATAGCTTTGGTCGACTCCCAATTTTCAAGGCGTTACATAGGTGTGGATTTTATATAAACATCACAGTAGAGACTACCTTAGCATCCAACTAGTCAATGGCCAACCCCAACTTTGATATATATAAAAAATCGAAGGTACTCCACTTGCCTAAATTAATGGGGGTAACTTTGTTCATTCCTGTGCTCGCCATTCCTCATGAGAACCAATTAGAGTAAGTTAAGTGTAATCTAAATGATATGTGTGGTGTTTTTGAAGATCTGTAGAGATTTACAGAGAGGATTGCTTGGTAACACAGCTGAAATGTATCGAGTAATGCCATGTCATTGTTTAAATAGTTGAAAGAAGAACGATCGTTAAGGAGCAGTTACAGGACAGATGACAGAAGAAGAAATAGAGGAATGCAAGTAGTGCTGAATAGTTTTAGCAACAGTAAGAATGTGGTAAGCATCTAAATAGTCAGGTTAAGGTTATAAATAGCAAATTGATTCAACAGGAAGATCCTGTCTCATACCAATCCAATCAAAACCTAACATTATCTTTCAATTCTCTTTTAAATTACCAGTCAATTACATTTCTTAGTGTAATCACTTTTTACTTTTCTGTCGAGTAAATTACATTTCTTAGTGTAATTCTTTACTTTTAGCTTGCTGTTTACATTCCGCTGTGTAATTTATAGCGTTAATCAAGTAACTGATAATCTTAATTATAATTTGAGTATATGCTTACATGCTGGATTCAGTTCTGCATCAAAAATGATGTTTTGTAGCTATTCTTCACGACCGACTATAAGAATCCCTTTCTCATTTTAGTTTATCTGTAACAAAAAATCTTTTCATATAGAAGGCAAAGGTGTAACCCATCATCAAAGAACGGACCCTACCCTCTGAATATCACTTGATCATGTTTACACATTGAGAAACTGGCTGAATAAGCGACCAATCTCATCATATCTTGGTCATACACTACGTGTTTGCCTATCTTGGTGCTTAGGGTCATAGTTGTTCGGTTTTAATTGAGATGCAAATTCAATTCTGTCACGCTCACATTCCAATTGCTGAAAACCAAGCAGCAACAGTTTTTGGCACACCTGATGGGACCATGTCTCTAGTTTACTGGCATATATTTGCTAATCAGAATTATGAATAGAAGTACTTGAATCGCTGGGATTGAGACCTCCACACCAACCGCACCACCTCCAGTCGAGGACATGTAAGACCCGTATCTTAGCCCGTACTGTTTCATAGGCCTTCACGATCCTCCCGATTGAATTCCGACAACCCTCGACCTGTATCCAACGTTTGCGCATGATCCTAAGCCGAGTCCTGCTTACCGAAGTCGGCTTGACCCAAAACTTGTATCTTAGCGACCGTGCCATCGTCGCGGTTCTGATGTCGTGTCTCCACGCGCCGAGGCGATACCCTGGCTAGGAGATGTGGGCCCACGTTCAGTTCAAGGAAAATGCCACGCGTTACAAATTCTAAGAGAATCTCTACAACATGTCACATCAAATCAAGTCAAGTACACCCTCCATACCCCAATGCTACCTCACCTACAACAAATACAAGCAACCGTTACTCTTTTTCCCTAAGTCAACTCTCTCTCTCCCCACCCATCCCTCTTTTACACAATTTTCAAACTAACCCATATCTCCCCTTTCCCATCCCTTACAACAACCACTCCTTATCAATCCATCACTTCCCTCTCTCTCTCTCTCTCTCCTCTCTCTCTCTCTCTCTCTCTCTCTCATTTTTCTCCATTTTCAAGCAAGCACCCAACGTCCATGGCTTCCATGGAGAAGCTAGTGTGGTCCACCTTCTTACCTCCCATCTCCATCATCCAAGCTTCATCTTGACCGTTGAAGTGCATTCCATGGAGCTTTAGGACGCATCGGTGGAAGAAGTCCAAGAAGACGATCGGTGGGTGCTTTTCTAGGATTAAATTTGTATCATTTTGCTTGGATTTGATGATTGAGGGTCCATATATGGTGGGACCCATCTTGATGTATGATTTGTGTGAGAGGCCCATAGTGGCGGGGTCCCTCCGCTACTCCGATCTCTCTGCCTTTTTCTCTCTTTCTCTCTCTCTCTCTCTCTTACTATTTTGTGGACCCCACTATGATGTGTGCTTGATGCATCCCCACTGCCCATTTGTGTGGCCCACCTTGCTACTGACCTGCGTGGGCGAAGAGGAAGACACAAATATTAGATTGATCAATCAGGTGGGCCACGTCCACGTGGGACCCACGGTGATGTGTGTCATCCACACCATCCATTCGTCCAGCGTCCAAGGACACTGGATGTGGACTATCAGTGAAGTGTGAACTGACAGTGGGGTGTACTCAACACCCTTATAATAATAATAATAATATAAATATATAATATAATATATAAAATATTATATGGTGGGCCCCACGTGGGACCCACCTCTGAGGAAGCTGATTGGCCGGTGTACCTCACATGGCTATACGATTATTGTGGGGCCCACCTCGAGGTATGCTAGACGGTGGGACTCCACAGATGCATGTGTTTATCCCCACTGTCCTTCCATTTAATGACGGGCCAGCAGCCGCTTGCAGCTGCTGCTGCACGTGCAGCAGCAGTACCTGGACTCCACCGCGATGTATGTCCATCCACACCGTCCATGTGTATGGGACGGTGGGCTAACCTGCCATGGTGTATGTATTACATCCACGCCATCCAGCCGATGGACGTGGGGTCCACCGTGATGTAAGTGTTTTATCCACTATGTGCAGTCCGTGAACGCGAACCCTACACATGATGTATGTGTTTCATATCCGCACCGTGCAACCGGGGGACCCCACATGATGTATAGGTGTTATCCTAGCCGTCCATCCCTGGACGTGGGGCGGAGGGACCCACTGGATGTAGTTCATCCTCACTGTCCAGTCCAATGGACAGTGGGTCTGCCATGATATATGTATTGTAAACCGCATCATCCATCTGTAGGGACCACCGTTCTTATTTGTTGTTCTGACATCATCAAGTTCTGTGGGTCCCACCTGCTATCCACACTGTCCAGACCTCGGATGGTGGGACCCACCATGATGCATGAGTTGTATCCATACCGTCCCACCATTTTAAGAGATCATTTTATGGCATGAGAGAAAGAATGAGTCAGATCTATGGCTCAAGCAGACCCCACCATTGAAAATAGTAAGTGCAATGATATCCACCGTTCAAAACTTCTAAGGGCCATAGTAGTTTTTGATCAAGTTGATGTTTTTGTTTTCACTTCATCTATCACTATGTTAATTTATGATTAGGCTGGATCTCAAAATACATCATGGTGGGCCACACCGTGATCTAGCTGTTGATCAGGTGGACCACACCGCAAAAACAGTGGGGATTGAACGCCTACCATTAAAACCCCCCTTTTGGGAGTACAGAAGTTTTGGATAAATATGAAATTTGTTTTCCTCTTAATCTAGGTCTTTGTGACCTTGTATACAGATTGGATGAAAAATAAACGATATGGTAGGGTCCACCTCGATGTATGAGCTGTATATTCATGTTATTCATCTGTGTGGGCCCATTTGGGAGGTGCAGGCCCACCTGCTGTATGGCTCAGCGTGATGTATGTGAGGCGCAGATGGAGAGGCCCATTATGTATGTTGGGCCCATGAGTGAGGCACGATGTGATGTATACAAGGCCTGTATGATGGGGCCCACTTGCTTGAATTTGAGGCCTATGGGCAAGGCCCATTATAATGTATTCGTGGCCTATGGGCAAGGCCCATTGTGATATGTATTATGCCCATTAGTGTGGCCCATTGATGTAGCCCAGTTGATATATATGAGGCCCATTAGTGCGGCCCATGATGTAGCCTAGTTGATATATATGAGGCCCATTAGTGCGGCCCATTGACGTAGCCCAGTTGATATATATGAGGCCCATTAGTACAGCCCATTGATGTAGCCCAGTTGATATATATGAGGCCCATTAGTGAGGCCCATGGACGCGGTTCACTTGATGTATATGAGGCCCACTGGCGCGGCCCATGTGATATATATTAGGCCTTTATGTGAGGCCATGGGCTCACTTTATGTTTACCTCTACGTGGGCCACTGGTAGGGAGCAATGTTGGTTGAATGTCCACATTAATGGGCGATGATGGTTAAATGTCCACGTTGTGACCTCCCCTTAGGCCCTTTATTAGGCCGATTCCAATTATCGAGGCGATTACGATTGTCGAGGTCGATTCCGAATGTTGAGGATAATTTTGATTATTGAAGTCGATTCCGATTGTCGAGGCCAATTGTTGAGGCTTATTCTGATTGTTGAGGCTGATTGTTAAGGCCAATTTTGATTGTTGAGGCCGATTCCGATTGTTGAGACCGATTCCGATTGTCGATTATGATTGTCGAGGCCGATTCTAATTGTCAAGCTCCATTCTTATTGTTGAGGCCGATTCTGATTGTCGAGGCCAATTCCGATTGTTGAGGCAGATTCCAATTATTGAGGCAGATTACGATTGTCGAGGCTGATTGTTGAGGCCGATTCCAATTATTGAGGCCGATTCTGATTGTTGAGGCCGATTGTTGAGGTCGATTCTGATTGTCGAGGCCGATTCTAATTGTTGAGGTCGATTCCGATTGTCGAGGCTGATTCCGATGTTGAGGCTGATTCTAATTATTGAGGCCGATTTCGATTGTCAAGGTCGATTGTTGAGGCCGATTCTGATTGTTGAGGCCGATTATCAAGGCCGATTCCAATTGTCGAGGCCGATTGTTGAGGCCTATTCCCATTATCGAGGCCAATTGTTGAGGCTGATTCTGATTGTCAAGGCTGATTTTGATTGTCGAGGCCTATTTTGATTGTCGAGGCTGATTCCGATTGTTGAGACTGATTCCGATTGTTGAGGCTGATTCCGATTGTCAAGGCCTAATGTGATGCGGTCCGTATTTGAGGCCCATTGTGATGTGTATTCAGCCCGTGTTTAAGGCCAATGTGATGTATATGAGGCCTATGTGATGAGGCCCATTGTGGTGCATTTGAAGGCCAGGCGATGGAGCCCATTGTGATATATATTAGGCCCATGAGAGAGGCCCATCGTGATGTGTATTAAGCTCTCGAGTGAGGCCCATAGTGTTGTATATTAGGACCTTGTGTGACGCCATGGGTCCACTATATGTTAGGCTCTATGTGGGCCATTCCTTGGGGGCAATGTTGGTTAAATGTCCACATTGTCGAGGCCGATTGTTGATGTCGAATATCGAGGCCGGTTATTGATACCAATTATGAGTATGTGACAGCATAACATCATGATACATGCCCATACGCATCATTTGCATGTTTGTTATGAGATGTGATTGACCATTGCATATGTCATAGTGCAGGTGGTTTATAGGACTCCTTGATAGGCGGAGTTATCCCACATGAGCGCACGTAGGCGCAGGATTGATGCATGATTGGACTACATGACTCATGCATCTCGCATTGTGTGACAGTGATTACTTACGTCCTAGGGACATCAGGGTCGTAGCCTCCACAGTCATGTCGTGGATGGCCAGATGAGACATCGAAAATCTGTTACTAGCATTAGGCTGCTATAGATGACCCTGGGTGAAAATCTCTAAACCCTCGTGGTACCAGAGGACACCCCAACGTCGAGATCGAGTGGATATATATGAGCGCATGAGGGCCGTATACCAGTAGGCCGAGTCTCCCACTATGTCGTGGTCGGTTGGGAGGGAGTGTGGCCTTACCCACCTGAGGGAGTAGGCATAGTTAGGCTGAGCTTGACCAGCTCATGAATGGGTCCGCTATCGACGTGTCAAGTAGATATTGGCCGACTACGGGCTAGGCGGATAGTGAGGTCTTTTCCACTTACCCAGTTGTGTGCTTGATGGGGTGGCAAGCTGGTGTAGAGTGTACTAGACCCCGGTGATAATCTTAGAGATGAACAGTACTGATATGTGGACTTATTGGGCAGGAGTTGAATACTCATTCATTCATTCATTCACTATCCACTCGGGCTGGTGGTGCGCAACTATTTGTTACGTATGCCTTCGCAATTGCCAGGAATTCGATTGGGGTGCGCGACTAACCTAAGATCAGGAGTTTACCACATTGAGTCTGACTATGCAAATTTAGGTATGGGACTGGTTTCGATAGACGTCCCTTGTGATGGACCCCATAGCCTGTGATACTACGTACTATCATCCCGACTTCACACTCCAGCATGGTCATTCCATTCGCACCGCATATTGCATTACATCCGCGGCATATGGTATTTTGGGTTACTGTGTTTCTGCATTTATATGGTCTAGATACGGCATCTGACATTTGGTTCTTTATGACTTCTCATTTGTGTAGCTGATCTGTATTACGTACTCTGATATTATTTGACTCATGGACTTGTCAGTAACTCCAGCTTACTCTGATATCGTATGATTCATGATCTTACCTGTATTTTCGACATTATATGATTGTGATGTTGTATTTGTGTGCTTGACACTTATCTTGCGCATACACTTTCACCACCCTCTAAGCTTTCTATAAGCTTATGCACGATAGATGCATGCAGGTGATGATAGGTTACAGCAGCGTGGAGCTTGGAACATGTAGCTGACTTCTGGAGTTTTGATTTTAACATATGTATTTCCATTTCAGCATTATATTCAAATGTTTATATTAGTGGATATGTGATGATGATGTTGCCTTTGTGATTTGGGTAAACTTGTGGTTATGCCTCTTACGAGATAAATGCACATTGGAAAATCCTCCTTGTAAGATCCTAGGATCGGAACCTGGCATATGAGCGCTGGGAGACAAGAATGGGGCACTACGGAGGCTATCGGCACCAGATTAGGCAATCGGGATTCCTGCGAATCCTATTTCCGAGTTTGGGGCGTGATAGGACATGCAGGTTAAAGCAGCCCCTGAAGCGTTAAATCTGAACAACAGCCTAACGCTCAAAACTAAGGATCGGGAAGGACCATCAACCTCTCGGACTATTCTCTTAGACGAGATAGCAGTCGTGCTTCGAGATTTACAATTGAGTATTCAGCATGTCTAGGAATTTGAAAGAGCCCAAGTTGAGCAATTCCATATTCAAACTGAGAATACTAACATGTATATGGCTAGCCAGACTAAGGTCATGCATCAATTGATGGCTATGATGGTCGAGTAATGCCATGTCTAGGAACCTACATGTAACACCCCGTACTTTTCGATACTTGGGTGTTACCATGAAGAAATAAATTTAGTGTATGTGTGTGTAGGTAACTTTAACTTAGTTTAACTGTCCAACTAATCTACCATGAACCAGATCATTAGGAGAAATGTTCATCTATAAATCAAGTCATCCACTCGTCAATTTTCAAAATGGACTGTCACGTCGTCGGACAAATCTATTTTTAGGATTTCAACTACTCTAATAGGCAAATTGAATCGTCTATCAGGCTCCCAACTTCCCTTAGGGCAACCCACCACTTAATTTCAAAAATCAAAATATCGAATTTTCACATTCAACCGTTAATTTGAAATAAAATAAATAAGCATAATATATATATATATATATATATATATATATATATATATATATATATATATATATATATATTAGTTTGATAAAGCCTATGTGTAGACACCCCCACCCAGGCTAACATTTTGAGAAGGCTAAGACAATCCGAGAACCATGATCATATTCTAAACCAAACCCTAATCCTAGCTTAAACCTAAACCTAATTCAAAACTCTGACCCAAACTTCAAGTCTCTAATCCGCAACCCAAAATCCTTGATCCAAACCATTCAACCCACCGGCTGTCCCCGCCTATACCCTATACCTTGATCTGATCCCTTAACCCTAACCCAAGTCCACTTATCTAAACCCCAAAACCCCAAAAAGAGGACCATTGGATGAACCAGCATATCAACAAACCCACACGCTTGAGCCCGGCCCGAGCCCTTATCGGGCGGTAGTCCAACTACCATCGGTGGTAGTTTAACTACCGCCGGTGGTACTTGGAGTGCCACCGCTAGCGGCCCGCGTGTGAACTTCTGGGGACAGCTGTCCCAGCGTCCGAAAGTCAACTCTCTACGAAAATTACCCTCCCATCCGACCTTTTTTTTTTACCATTTTACCAATCCCAATGGCCAATGAGAGTGCGCCACGTGGCGTCTCCCTCCCCTCAACCAATCACCACCTGCCACATCATCTTGTACCCCTCCTAAACCCTACAATTACCATAAGACCATTGGAGAAGGCTATAAATAGCCCTCTCCTCTTCACATTTTAGGCATCCACTTCTCATTTCTAAAGCTAAGTGAGAGAGAGAGAGGGTGAGAGAGAGGAAGAGAGTGAGGAAGAGGAGGAGCTCCAAGCCTCCAAGTCCAGATTTTTCAGTTATCTCCTTAGCCTATTCCCTATCTTCCCAATTATCCTGATCCTCAAGTCTAGCCTAGATTGATCATGGCTCAGTCCATGTTTTAGCCTACTCAAGATCAAGCCAAAGATCCATTCATTTTGCATACAAGCATTCATCATAATATATATTCCCTTCTCAACCCCCCTGCTTCTCTAGATCTCTAGTGAACGTATGCTCTGTGACTTGCCGTACACCGGATCCTATCACATTAGAAATTCTTAGTAATCTAGTCCATTGCTTTATCTCTTTACATAAGCATCATCACATCCGCCTTCTAGACACACTATTGGACGGGCAAAGAGGGTGCCTAACACCTTCCCTCTTTGTAACCGAGGTCCCTTACGTGGAATCCTAGATCGCAAACCAGGAGTCAATCTAAGGTAAGAGAGTCTTCAGATTTCTCAAACCTTACATATTCCGTGGGTTCTTGCCGACTGAGGAATTCTGAGATTAATTGGCTAGTGACGACTCCAACATCCACAAATCAGCCTAATCACCCCACCACCAAAACATAACAATACAAATCAGCGTGGGCACCGATTTCCAGTGTCTACAGAATGACGACTCTGATGGGGAATTCCTAGCTCGCACTAGCGAGACCCAACTAGAAAGTCTGTGGTACTTTAATCTCAAGGGACATCATCACTGTATAAAAAAAAAAAAAAAAATCTTTGGCTTGCATTTTCTTAGGCATAGATTCGATCCATGACAATTCGATCCCGCGCAGCCATGACCTCTCAAGCTACCCATGAAGAAGAGCCGGCAGTTCAACCAGCTCCCGAAACATCAACATCCGCACCTACACTAACACCCATGTTGTTACCTCCAGTAGTTCCAATAGATCCACAAGCCAATATAACCATGCAAGAGGTGGCACAAAGTCTCCGAGCGACACAAGAGCTACTACTTCGCCTAATACCAGGCGTCATACCAAATATACAGGAAACCCAGCCTAGTGTACAAAACAGTTCAATCCCTCAAACTCCTTTGCTTTTCCCCTCATTCCTCCAACAAATCCTGTTCTCCCTCTCCCAGAAGAGTCAGCACAGGATCAACAGCAGCCAGCAAACGGGAGCAACCCTCCCACACATCTCTACTCAGCACATCGCAACAATCAGGTTACAACACAAGTTCCCCCTAATGGGAACCACTGACAAGAATTGGCGGATGCCCATGAAGGGGGCCAGTTTCGAGTCCAATTCACTCCCCCTAATGGAAGTAACATTCTGGAATTGGCAGATACCCCAGGCGGGAGTCATTTCAGAACATCACACCCTCCTCCAAAAGGGAGCGGTGTTCAATTCCAGTTACCTCCTGCCATCGGGAGTCCACCGTCTTTCCAGTAACCCCCCATTCTCGATCCATAAGAGAAAAAAGCAACACAAGCACTATAGCAAGGGACAAGATATCCGCCACAAGGCAAGTTTGAAATAGAGGAATTACAAGAACAAATACAAATAGTGCAAAATCAGCTTCAGAGACAGCAAGGAGTGGATCACATATCCACCAAATTCAGAGATCTGTGTCCTTTCCCTGATGCCCGGGTCCCTCCAAACTTCGAGGTACCCAAATTTAAAAGGTATGACGGTAGCGGGTGCCCCACGGCACATCTAAAAGCCTTTTGTGGGGAACTCAATGCGATAGCAGGGAACAATGGAGCCTTGATACGACTCTTCCAGAAGTCCCTTAAAGGTGACACTTTGGATTGGTACACCTCGCTGGATAGCCATCAAATCAGAACTTGGGAAAAACTCTCCCAGGCATTAATCGACAGATTTTCATACAATCTGAACATGGCTCCAAGAAGGGCAGATCTGGCTGCCTTGAGACAAAAAAGCGATGAATCATTGTCAGCATACATGGGACGATGGCGGACCATGACAGCCCTAATGAGAAACCCCATCGATGACGAAGAACATATATCCATGATTGTTCATTCAGCAAATCTCAGCATGTTAGGATATCTGATCTCGTACTCATACATAAACTTCTCTCAGCTTATCCGAGCTGGAGAACATGTAGAGGCTGGGATCAGAGCCGGAACCATTTCCCCATGGCCACACCAAACCCCCACAATCAGAAGAAACAAAGTTGAAGGGCAACCCGTTGGATACGGGAATGGAAACAACACTGCTCCCGTACAACGCACTACGGATGTTAACAATAGCGTCGCAACACTCAAGGCAATCAGTACGCTCCACAACCGGAGCCACAGGAAGACTGGTAGTACCAGCCACAATCAAATAAGAAGTACCAACCATAGCAAGCCCAACAGGGATATCGGGCACAGTCGTCTCAACAACAACAGCAACAGCCTAGGGGGAATGCGCAAGGCCCATACAAACAGGCAATGTTAGGTAGGAAGTTCACCCCTTTAGCACAAACATACAGTCAAGTTCTGACAATGTTAATGCAAAAGCAACTTCTAACACCGCTCTAGCCTCTACTACCACCTAATCCTTTACCACCTGGTTATAATGAAAATCAGTATTGCGCATATCACCAGGCTCCTGGCCACCTAACAGACCGCTGCTTCGCTTTAAAACATGCGGTCCAAAATTTAATCGAAAGCCAGAAGATTGTGATCACCCCGCAGGCTAACAATATGGCTCAAGCCAACATTCTCCAAAATCCCCTACCATCACATCAAGTGGGACCCAGCACACCCAGTACCTCTACCGTCAACCACATTGAGGGAGGGCGACCCATGTACTCCTCTCCACATCATTCCATACAAGCAATCATGCTCGGCACATCAAACCAAACATGGAGACACCGACCATGGCCATCGCCTGGGCCATAGGTATTCCTTGAAGTAGCACCAACAACACAGCCTCTCATATTCCTTGAAGCAGCACCAACAACACTGCCTCTCATATTCCTTGAAGCAGCACCGACAATGCAGCCTCTTGTCCTCGAAGCAGCACTTTACAGGTCACACCCTCAGCATCTCGTCCCTTAAGGGGCACATTCAGCCCCAACCTCAGCAAATCCAAAAAGGTCGAATTCTGAACCCCTCATTCTTCCAATAGGCCTCCCTGATCTAGCCCCTCTAACCTTACAAGGGGCACCCCCGGTCCAAACACCAAGTTTTCTAATGCCTCACTAACTGACACATGCCTAGAAATTCCTCCCACACATCAAGTGGAGGAAAAAAAATCCCATCGTCAAATCTTACCAAGATTTGGTCACATTTCAAGAGAAATCATCAAGTCCACCGCAAATAGCTCTGGCAACAACTTCTCAGCCTCAAGAACCGATGATATACCTAGAATGGAGGACGGTTCCTTCCTATAACATGAAGACAGTCCCATGGCATTACCCAGAATGCGCCGAAGTGGGCAACAACAGAAGGTATTTTAGGAGAGACAACCAGAACCTAAAGGAAATCCGAGGAACTTTATCGGGAACCACCCACAAAACCGATGCAACATAGCAGCTCAACTCAAATCCATTCCCGCACAAGTTTCCATCTGGGAATTCTTATGCACATTAAGATCGCATCAAGAAATCTTTACGAAAATATTAAATGATGCACATATCTCCCATGACGTACCTCCCGAAATGGTGGCAAGTATGATCGGACAACTCCTCGCACCATGAGCCATCACTTTCTCTGATGAGGAGTTGCCACCCGAAGGACGCAAACATGGGCACTCATTAAATATAGCTGTCCGTTACGAGAATTTCAAAGTTCCACTCGTACTCATAGACAACGGATCAAGCCTAAATGTTTGCCCCTTAAGGACTGCTGAACGTTTAGGGATAAAACCGTCTTCCTTCCGACCAAATACTATGAGCGTCCGAGCCTTCGATAACTCCCGGAGGCAAGTCGAGGCAGAAGTAGACATTGAGATACAAATTGGACCTGACATGACACTTGTCACATTCCAGGTCATTGACATCCCTGCCTCATTTAACCTTTTGTTGGGGCGGCCATGGTTCCATACTGTTGGAGCCATCCCATCTACCCTCCATCAAAGGGTTAAATTCTCATCGGGCAATCGAATCATCTCGGTACTAGCAGAGCCAGAAATCATCCTACCGATGGTGGTCAATATCCTAGAAACCGACATCCCAGTGATAGATGTTCAACACGCCGAGGGTGACATACCATATCATAGTTTCGAGTTCGAAATTGTGAACTCAATCGCCAATCCACGCACTCTCGCTGCTGAATATATCATTCCCCTTTCCGAACAATTAATTTTAAACTACTGAACTAAATTCCATGAAAAAGGTATGGTAGTAAAGCCAGCACGTGCCAACGTGCAGAGACAGAGACTGGGATATCAACCGACACCAGAAGATCAAGCCGCTAGGTAAAAAAGAAGCAACCGTTCAAATGCATACCCATCGAGTTTGTTAAGGCTGAAATGGTCTGCAATGACACGATGACTTCTCTTGAGGATCACCTCGAGCAACTCAAACTCACAGAATATTCTAACCAGGAATCCATTTGGCCGCCCATACGGTGAGATAAGATCCTCAGGACATCAAAAGCATACTCAATGCTAGGGGCAAAACCTCCGGACCCATCACATGAAGCTAGGGGCATGGAAACAAGTCCACCAATGGAGGACCCAAAACCAAAGGTGCCCCTTACAAAGGATACATGCAAGAATGGGAGACACCCACCTCCATCCATAATCAAGGGGATATATCCCCTCTATCAGCTCAGCAACACAAGGGGTGGAAGCAGTCATCCATTGGATTGATAAAGGGAAGTGGCCTTCCCTTGATTGGACAGACATCGGGATCCCACTGCAAGGTGAATTCGAAGAGCTCGAAGAGCTCCAGCTTCTGATTAAAGAGATCAAATCAGACTCCGACTCTGAGCCCAACCCAGCAGACATCATGGTCATTAGGACAGGTGACCCTCAGGAACAAACGAGTCAGAACTGTGGGATCGAAAGGGGGAAAGAACCAAACTGGTTAGCCACAACCCTGGCGATCGAATCAGCCAGTAGGCCATCCATGGATGCTGGTCCAAAAAAAATGCCAATGCAAATAGTAGTTGGTATCCCGAACTAGGACAGGATAATCATGGTTCGCAACACCGTCTTGTTCGGGACCCCTTACCAACACAAAAAAAAATCAAATATTCCTTAAAATCACAAAACATCAAAAAATTCTCAAAATACAAAAAATAATAGAAAATTTTTCAAAAATCACCATGCCAAACACTTCACACACACTGCCAGAGTTCAAGGTCGACTCGTACAATTTCAATCTGGAGTTGGACTTCGAACTCATGGGTTTAGATGAAGCCCAGGATGAGGGAAATGATGATACAACTCTCGAACTCGAGGACTCTCTCGAAAAGTTCAAAACAAAGGCTAACGTTGTGGCAGACGACTTTGAAATTGTGAACTTGGGATCACAGGAACTCCCCAGAGAGGTACGCATCGGTAGATCATTATCTTCAGAGTACAAGCAGAAGATGATGAAATTTCTGAAGCCGAGGTTGTCCAACTTTGCTTTCTCTTACGAGGACATGCTAGGGCTCGATGAAGATTTGGTGACACACCATCTACCAAGAAAGCCAGACATGAAACCTGTCAAGTAAAAGTTGCGAAGAATGAAGCCAGAATGGGCCCTGAAAGTCCGTAATGAAGTCATCAAGCAATACAACACGGGATTTCTGGTAGTCACCAACTATCCGGAATGTCTCACAAATATCGTACCAGTCCCGAAAAAGGATGGCAAAGTCAGAATGTGCATCGACTTTAGAGACCTCAACAAATCAAGCCCTAAAGACGATTTCCCTTTGCCTCACATCGACACACTGGTAGATAATACTGCAGGACACAAGATTTTCTCCTTCATGGATGGTTTCTCAGGCTACAATCAGATCAAGATGGCCATCGAAGATCGAGAGAAGAGTTCCTTCATCACACCATGGGGAACTTTCTACTACCGGGTTATGCCCTTTGGGCTGAAGAACGCAGGAGCTACATATCAGCGAGCCATGACCGCCTTGTTCCATGACATGATAAACAAGGAAATGGAAGTCTATGTGGACAACACGATCGTCAAATCTCGCTCGATTGAAGGACATTTCAAAGACCTCAAGAAGCTCTTCGACAGGCTAGAAAAGTTCAAGCTCCGTCTCAACCCACAAAAATGTGTCTTCGGTGCAACCAGAGGCAAACTATTAGGCTTCATCGTCAGCGAAGATGGTATTCGGGTGGACGAAACCAAGGCTAAGGCAATCATCGAAATGCCACCGTCCAAGACTGAAAAAGAAATTGGGGTTTCCTCGAACGGATCCAGTATATCAGCTGATTCATTGCACAGATCACTCCAGTCTGTGAGCCCATATTCAAACTTCTACGGAAGAACTCGCCAAAGGAATGGAATGATGACTGCCAAGCGGCCTTCGACAGGATCAAGAAGTACCTACTAAATCCTCCCATGCTCATGCCACCTGCTCCAGGTAGACCGTTACTGCTATACATCTCCGTCGCAGCAGAAGCAATCAGATGCGTCCTCGGCTAACACGATGACACAGGAAGAAAGGAGCAAGCGATCTACTACCTAAGTCGTCAATTCACAAGCTATGAAGCCAAATACTCCAGCTTAGAGAAAACATGTCCAGCCCTAGTTTGGACAACACAACGTCTACGACAGTACATGATCGCTCACCCAATCTTTCTGCTCGCTCGCATGGACCCGTTGAAGTACTTGTTTGAAAAACTGGCACTAATGGGCAGGATCGCAAAATGACAACTACTGCTTTTCGAGTTCGACATCACCTATGTCACTCAGAAGGCAATCAAGGGGCGAGCACTGGCCGATCACCTAGCAGTACACTCACTGCCTGATTACCAACCACTGAAAACTTCTTCCCTGATGAGGATATCATCCCGATTGAAGAAGAAGAAGAAAGAAAGGCAGGAGAGTGAACACACTTCTTCGACGGGGCTGCAAATTCAAAAGGAAGTGGAGTAGGCGCCATACTCTACTCTCCCGATGACGTCCCAATTCACATATCCAGGTGACGGGCATTCCAATGCACTAACAACATGGGTAAATATGAAGCATGTATCACCGGTCTAAGAGAAGCTATAACCCTCAACGTGAAGAAGTTACAAGTCTTTGGAGACTCGTAACTCATCATCAATAAGATAAAAGATGACTGGAAGACTAAAGATGAAAAGTTGATCCCGTATCATGTCTACCTGGAGAATCTAACTGAGGAATTCAAAGAAATCACATTCTCCTATATGCCCCGAGCTAAGAACCAGTTTGCGGACGCTCTGGCTACCCTCACCTCAATGCTGGAGATCCCAAAAGGAGTTGTTGAATGGGAACTCACCGTCGAACTCCAGAAGGAGCCTGCATTCTGCCTACAGATCGACGAAGCTGAAACTCCCTCGAATGATCAGCCGTGGTACATAGACATTAAGGAATATCTCGAACATCAAAAGTACCCGGAAGGAGCAACACCAGCTGATCGTCGCACTATCCAGAGGCTAGCGACACAGTTCGTGATCACCGGGGGCATTCTCTACAAGCGATCCTTCAACCAAGTCCTTCTCCGCTTTGTGGATGAGACAGAAGCAACACAGATCATGTCAGAAATCCACGAAGGACTATGCGTCCCACACATAAATGGACATATGATGGCAAAGAAGATCTTATGACTCGGTTACTATTAGCTTACGATGGAGATAGATTGTTGTAAACACGTCAGGAAATGCTTCAAGTGTCAGGAGCACGCAAATCAGATCCATGCGCCTGCTTTTGAACTCTACAACTTGACGACACGATGGCCCTTCTCTGTATGGGGACTTGACATCATCGGAAAAGTCAACCCCAAAGCTTCAAACGGGCATGAATACATCCTGATGGCGGTAGATTACTTCACCAAGTGGATAGAGGCAGCATCATACACCACCATCATAGCATCTCATGTGGTTAAGTTTATGAAGAACAACATCATTAGTCGCTATGGGGTCCCTCAGGCCAATATCACAGACAACGGAATTCCGTTCGTCAATAAAAGGATGGGCGATTTCCTCGACAAGTTCAAGATCCAACGTCATAGGTCAAGTCCTTACCGTCCTCAAATGAATGGTGGGGTCGAAGCTGCAAACAAAACTATCATCCGCATACTGGAGAAAATGGTAAAGACATATCGCGACTGGTCGGAGATGCTTCCTCACGCACTCTGGGCCTATCGGACGTCTGTACGGTCTACTACAGGCGTGACTCCATACGAACTCGCATACGGAATGGAAGCAGTGCTACCAGTCGAAATCAAAATCCCATCACTTCGGATATTACTGGAAAGCCAAGTCGAGGAAGGCGAGTGGCAGCAAGTAAGGTACGACCAACTGCACCTGTGTAAGACCCGTATCATAGCCCGTACCTTTCCGTAAACTTTCGCGGTCATCCTGGTCGAATTTCGGCAACTTACGATTTGTAACCGGCATCTGCATGCGATCTTGAGACGAATCATGTCGGTTTGAGTCGGCTCAACCTAAGACTTGTACTAGTGCGATCGCACCGTCACCGCGGTTCTGATGCCACGTCTCGCACACCGAGGCGATACCCAAGCTAGGAGATGTAGGCCCGCGTTCAGTTCGAGAAAAATGCCGCATGTTATAAAACCCAAGAGAATCCATCACATCAATCCCATCAATCAAGTACACGTCACTCCTCCATCCCCAAGTACAACTACCCATCCCCAAAAGTCAACTTTCCCATCACCTCACTCATCTCTCTCCCCATCATCCATCACTCACATCACCTCTCTCTCATCTCTCTCTCTCATTCTCTCCCAAGCTCCATGAGAGCAACCCACATCCAAGCTATCTCCAAGAAAGGAGAGCTTGGTGTGGCCCACCTCCCTATCTTTAATCTCCACCATCCAAATACCATCGTTCTCCATCAAAGGGGTAGCCAAGGAGCTTAATTACCATTCATCCAAGAAAAGTAAGAAAGGTGGGTGTTCTTAACCTTAGATCGTGATTTTTGATGTATGCCTTGTATTAGGTGTAGGGAGGGCCCACAGTGGCGGGGTCCCTCCCCTTTACACATCTTTCTCTCCCCCCATCTCCTCTATTTTGTGGTGATGATGAGGCCTTGTGGCCCACCCAAAGGAACCCCACCATGAAAGGTGTATTTTATCTAGGCCATCTACCAAATGGGCCCACACCGGTGGTGGAATCACACTACCGCGTGAGTGTGGTGGTGCGTGTATGGTGGACGTTGCTGCCTGCGTCCAGAGACTGCTGCAGCAGGCAGCGTCCAGTTCACACTTTAGCAGAGTGGGGCTGTGGTACCACGGTAGGCCTTACACTTGATGTATATATTCCATCCCCACCGTCCATTCCATTCCACAGCCTATTTTAGGCGTTGAGCCGAGAGATGAAGCTATTTCAAATCCCTGGTGGGCCATATCATAAGAAACAATGTGTAGATTGTTAAAAATCTGACAGGGGCTGCTGTGATGTTTCTGTGCATAGAAGGTATCCAAGTTGGACTCATTAGATGCATCCCAGGCCATAGAATCCAGCAGCGGACCCGATCACCATGATGTGGGGCCCACCTATGATATATATTTTTTTTAAAAAAACATAAACAGCATTGACGCTGTTGCTGCCAGCGCGTCTGACGCTGCAGCAACCAGCATCAGCTGCTGGACGCTGGAGGAACGGTGGACCCCACCACATGGTCCCACCTTGATGTATTTCGTACATCTTCACCGTGCATTTGATGGGTCCCCTTTAGAGAATGGGTCACCCCAAAAATCATCCGTACACAGAACTTAGGTGGTCCACACCACCAAAAATCAGTAGGAAGTTGAACGTTTACCACTAAAAACCTTTTTGGGTCCCGGAAGTTTTGGATATATATGAAATTTGTTTTTCTTCTTAATCCACGTGTTTGTGACCTTGTAAACAGATTGAATGGAAATAAAACGTTATGGTGGGCCACGTTGGACCCACCTCTGTGGAACGGACTGGTTAGTGTACGTTGCACTAGCTATATAGCTATTGTACTTGCACAGTAGGGTTGTAACGGAGTATGTGTTTCATCTCACCGCCCATCTGGACGGTGGGTACCACCTTGATGTGCATGTTTTCATCCAGTCTGTCCACGTGGGACCCACCCTTAAACATGATGTTTGCACCGTCCAGATGCATCAGGACGGTGAGTATGGACATGTATCATATAGACACACATATATATACACATATATATGTTATATATTTATATATTAATATAATGTATATTATTATGATATGTGGTGGGCCACACGTGTGGACCCACCATGTTAACTCGCATGAAATCTCCACCGTCCAGAGCATTCAGGCGTCTGGACGGTGGTTTCTTGTAACTTATATATATTATATTATATTATAAATGATATATTGTATTATGTTATATTATAATATACATGTAAGTAAGGTGGGCCACGTGCATGGGACCCACCTTGGTGTACGAATTGTATATCCACCTAGCCATCTGTCCAGATGGTGTAGCCCCCACTGTGATGTATATGCTTTATATCTATACCGTCCGTTCCTGGACTGTATGCGTGGGACACACCATGTTGTATGTTTTGTAATCCACACAGTCCAGATTGTGTTGGACGGTGCTAGACAATGTTTGGACGACGCTGATTTATATCGACGATGTTCGGATGGTGCTAATTTACCTGGGCAATGTTTAGACAGTGCTAATCATCACTGGTGGGCCGTGTACCCCATAAAATGATAGTGTACAATGATACACATGTTACGCCTGCAACTACTATAAGGATTTTGGTGTGGTCCAAGCCCACTTGAGGCCCATTGGTATGACCCATCTATGAGGCCCATCATGATGTATATTTGAGGCCCATTTGATGCATACGAGGCCCATGTATAGGGCCCACATGTTATGTATTTGAGACCCATGTGTGGGGCTCACCTGTTTGTATTTTTGGCCCATGAGCAGGGCCCACCTGTGGTGTATATGACGTCCATTGGTGCGGCCCATTAATGCAGTCCACTTGTTGTGATTGAGGCTCATGTGATGAGGCCCATAATGATGTGTATGTAGCCCTTGTATGAGGCTCATTGTGATGTATATTAGGCCTTTGTGTGAGGCCATGAACCCACGATATGTTTGGCTCTATGTGGGCCATTCCTTGGGGCAATGTTGGTTAGATGTGCACATTGATGAGCAATGATGGTTGGATGTCCACATTGTGACCTTCTCTTAGGCCTGGTTAGGCCCATTCTCATCACTCTCTAGTGGGTTAACCCAAACGAATGGGCCCCATTGATATTGCTTGTTCCATCATCGGTCGTCCATCTTTGGACCCCGCCTTGCGTCGAGATCGATTCTGCTTGTCGTGGCTAATTGACCGATTACCGATCGAGGCTGATTATCGTGATTGATTACCGATCGTGACTGAAGGCCAATTCTGCTTGTCGTGGCCAATTGACCGATTACCGATCGAGGCCGATTATCGTGACTGATTACCGATCGTGGCCGATTATCGATTGACGTGGCCGATTGCCGATTCTGCTTGTCGTGGCCAATTGATCGATTACCGATCGAGGCCGATTATCGTGATTGATTACCGATCGTGACCAATTGACCGATTACCGATCGAGGCCGATTATCGTGACTGATTACCGATCGTGGCCGATTATCGATTGACGTGGCCGATTGCTGATTCTACTTGTCGTGGCCAATTGACCGATTACCGATCGAGGCCGATTACCGTGACCGATTACCGATCGAGGCCGATTATCATGACTAATTACTGATCGAGGCCGATTATCGTGACTGATTATCGATCGAGGCCAATTACCGATTCTGATTTGTCATGGTCAATTACCGATTATCGATCGAGGCTGATTATCGATCAAAGCCGATTACCGATTCTGATTTGTCGGGGCCCAATGTGATATATATACAACCCGTATTTGAGGCCCGACGTGATGTGTATTCAGCCCGTGTCTAAGGCCAATGTGATGTATATTGAGGCCTAGGTGATGAGGGCCATTGTGATGCATTCGAGGGCCATGCGAAGGAGCCCAGCATGATGTATATTAGGCCCATTGAGAGGCCCATCGTCATGTGTAGTAAGCTCTTGAGAGAGGCCCATTGTGTTGTATATTTGGCCCTTGTGTGAGGTCATGAGTCCACTATATGTTAGGCTGTATGTGGGTCATTCCTTGGGGGCAATGTTGGTTAAATGTCCACATTGTCGAGGTCGATTGTCAATGTCGATTATTGATACCGATTATGAGTATGTGACTGCATAGCATCATGATATATGCCCATACGCATCATCTGCATGTTTGTTATAAGATGTGATTGACCATTGCATATGTCATTGGTCATGATGAGATGAGACTCCCTGATAGGCGGAGGTTATCTCACATGAGCGCACCGCATGCGCAGGATTGATGCATGACTGGATTGTATGACTCATGCATCTTGCATTGTGTTGTAATTATTGTATGCCCTAGCGACATCAGGGCCGTAGCCTCCACAGGCATGTTGTGGATAGTCAGACGGACACCAAAAATGTTTGGTTCTAGCATACGGGCGTTATAGATGTCCCTGGGTGAAAATCCCTGAACCTTCGTGGCCAGGAGACGCCCCAACGTCGAGACCGAGTGGATACATGAGCGCTCGAGTGACTAATACCAGGAGGCCACGTCTCCCACTGTGTCGTGGTTGGTTGGGAGGAGGTGTGGCCTTACTCGCTCGAGGGTAGGGGGCAATACTAGGCTGAGTTTGACCAGCTCGCGAATGGGTCCGCTATCGACGTGCCGAATAGGTATTGGCAGACTATTGGCCAGGCGGGTAGTGAGGTTTCTTACGCTCACTTAGACTGTGCTGCTAGGAGAGGGGCAGTGTCATTTGGAGTGTACTAAACCCCGGTGATGATCCTAGAGATGAACCGTACTGATATGTGGACTTATTGAGCAAGAGTTGCATACTCATTCATTCATTCACTATCCACTCGGGCTGGTGGTGCGTAACTATTTGTTACGTGTACCTTCGCATGGCCAGGATTTCGGTTGGGCGCGCGACTAACCTGAGATCAGGAATTTACCACATTGAGTCTGACTATCCAAATTTAGGTATGAGACTGGTTTGGATAGAAGTACCTTGTGGTGGACCCCATAGCCTGTAATACTACGTACTATCATCCCAACTTCACACTCCAGCATGGTCATTCCATTCACACCGCATATTGCATTACATCCACGG
This sequence comes from Magnolia officinalis, assembly GCA_021015155.1. Classification (NCBI taxonomy): domain Eukaryota; kingdom Viridiplantae; phylum Streptophyta; class Magnoliopsida; order Magnoliales; family Magnoliaceae; genus Magnolia; species Magnolia officinalis. The sequence continues at coordinate 5,178 of JAJHSJ010001301.1, read as the reverse complement.
CATATGGTATTTTAGGCTACTGTGTTTCTGCATATATATGGGCTAGATACGATTGACTCATGGACTTGTCCGTATTTCCGCTTACTCTATTATCGCGTAATTTATGATCTTGCCAGTATTTCTGTTTACTCTGATAATTCCTGCTCTTGTCAGTATTTCTGCCTACTATGGTAATTCATGATCTTGTTAGTAATTCTGCTTATTCCGATATTGTACGATTTATGGATTACTGGTATTTTCGGTATTGTATGATGATAGCATTGTATTGAATACTTGGCACTTACCTTGTGCACACACTTACACCATCCTCTAAGCTTTCTATAAGCTTATGCACGATAGATGCGTGCAGGTGATGTTAGGTTGCAGTGGTGTTGAGCTTAGAGCGTGCAGCAGTCTTTTGGAGCTTGATTTTCGATTTATGTATTTTCCTTCCAACATTGTATTCAAAGGATTATATTAGTGGATATATGATGTTGATGTTGCCTTTGTGAATTGGGTAATCTTGTGATTATGCTTATTATGAGTTAAATGTACAAAAAAAATCCTCCTTGTAGGATCCCAGGATCGGAATCTGGCGTATGGACGTTAGGAGCCGAGAATGGGGTACTACGGAGGCTGTCGGCATCGGATTCGGCGATCAGGATTCCTGTGAATCCAATTGCTGGGTTTGGGGCGTGACAACCTGGCTGACGAAAAGCGCATGCGTGCGTTAAACCACTCCCAATGCTACCAAATAAGGATTGCACGAGCTTACAATAAGAGGGTCCGGAAGAGAAGTTTCAAAGTCGGCGACATGGTCATGAAGCGTATCTTACCGTCGCATTTTCCAGATCCCAAGGAAAAGTTCAAACCCTCGTGAGACGAACCGTTGATCATTCGGGAGGTACTCCTGTCACGCCCCAGACTCGGTAATCGGACTTACATGGAACCCGATGGCCGGTTCTGGCCGCAACAGCCTCCGTAGTACCCCATTCTCGGTTCCTGAGGCAGGTTCCGATCCTGGGATCCTACAAGGAGGATTTTCATAACAGTATAATCATTTCTAACACGAGCATACCCAAGATCACTGCAAGTAAATCTGAGAATAACAAGGCACACATCACAAAATCCACTAAGAATTTAAACTTTTACAATCATCCATAAGGTCCAAAAGGACATACATGAGACAAAAAGGAAAGGAGAAAAAGGTCGGCAACACTGGAGTCCTCAAATGCTCAGCTCTACTCCACGCTCTGCTACTGTGTCGCCTGCCTAGAGTATCCTGCACGCATCAATCGTGCATAAGCTTATAGAAGCTTAGAGGGTGGTGTAAGTGTGTGACAATGGTGCACAGAACAATAGTAGGAGATGTAAGAAGGGAAACATGCTCAATGAGAATATCACTAGCCTTACCCAAGGCTTATTATGAATATGATGCGATGAGTACTGGATGCCATACCAAGGCAATGCATGAAGGGGCTTACACAGCCAATGCTAATGTGATGCAAGTAATGTCAGTGCTCATATCCAAACCATATGTCAAGTACATTTCCAATCATAAGGAAATCACCGGGGTCCATTACACTGCTGAATGACTGCCGCTCTACAGACCCCGCACAGTCAAACGAGCGTAAGAGACCTCACTACCCGCTTGTGGACAACCAATCACCAACAAGGCCTGACGGTAGCGGACCCATTTACGAGCTGGTCAGACTCAGCCTAGCAATGCCCCCTCACATCAGGCAGGTAAGGCCACACCCCTATCCAACCGACTACACGACAGTGGGAGACGCGGCCTAATGGTATAAGGCCCTCGTGCGCTCATATATTCCACCCGGTCACGGCGTTGGAGCAGATCCTTGGTACCATGGAAGTTTTGGGAATTTCACCCATGGGCATCCTATGCACCCGGTATGCTCAACTAATATTTCCGGTGTCCACACATACAACCATCCACGAATACCCCTGTGGAGGCAAGGCCCTGATGAAGTAAGGGCGGATATCCATAAGCTATGCAATGCCAGATGCATGAATCACACAATCACCCATGCATTAGTCCCAAGCATCCATCTCTCGGGGAGATACCAACATGTCCTACACAATGACACAACCATGGCCAATAATACCTCAACCAAGCATGCATATGATGCGTATGGGAGTGGGCCATGAAGATGAATAGGGGTGCTAATGAGGTGAAGATGAACTCTCTACCTAACCATGAAGGGTCTAGCTACTTAACCAATTCCTCATAAGGAATACACCTCTAGTGGGGGCCCATAAACCTGGGGTAGCCCATGAGACTAAGGAGAACAATGATATGGGCCTAAATAGATGAAACGAGCCTAACAAGGGTCTATGGTGGGCCTTTAACCACCCATAGGAGCCCATGAGTCTACCTTAGGTCCACCAATGTGGACATCCAACCACAATTGGTCCCCAAGAGGTAGCCCATCTCTAATTGATTACGGATCAAGGCCCAAGGCCCACATAACATTAGAAATAAGAAATGGACAGCTATTACATACCACATACATTCATGTTGGGCTTCAGAAAGGCGGCCCAAGGCCCAACCAAAACATGGGTCCAAGGGGACACACATAGCCCAACCCATATATCTCACTATGGGCCCATAGGGGAAAGGTTAGGGCCCAACATAAAGGCTACTAATCCCATATATTGTGGTGGCCTAGTGGGCAGCCCATTGCTCAAATCACATGGGCAAATGTCATGTTCTTAGTCAAGTAAGTTGGGCCTACAACCCGGCCCAAGTATAAAGTTGATTTGGTGGGCAATCAAGGGCCCATATACTTGTGTAATCTGGCCCACTAATCCAATACAATAGTATGGTAAAAATGGCCCAAGAATTCAATAGGCCTATCTAGAAAGTTCCAGCCCAATTGGGCTCAAAGAGTTTAACAACTAACCACATTCATGGACCCAATTAAATTCAACTGTGGTGGGCCTCAAAAGTGCATTTATTAAGCCCAACATTTAAGGAACTAAATGTATAAATTATTACCTCTAAAATTCTTCACCATGTGTTGGGCCCCACTCCTCAAAATTTCAGCCCAAAGGCCAAACATAATTATAACATGTTGCTGTCCTAAATTTGGGCACTCCATTGGAGTGGGCCCAGGACCTCTAAAACTCTGGAAATTGAGGGCCAAGGTCCCTCATCATGCATACAATGAGAGAAAACCCAAAAAGGTGGCCCACCATCAGAGGAAACATTTTTTTGAATTATAATTTTTATCAAGGCATTTTGCTGGACTGCACAGCAGAAAATTCTGGCAAGTCAACCATCTTGGCCCATTCTTTTGGATGCCCAAATGGGGTCAGTTGGGGTTGAAATTTCTCAGAGTGATACTTCAATAGGTGGGACACACTCCCAAAAAATTTCAGAATTTTTGGAGATTTAAAAATATTTTAATTTATTTAAAGAATTTAATCTATCCTAAAAATCGGACTGATCTGGACACCATGTTGTAATGGGCCGGTCCAGCCACCACCATGGTGTGTACAGGTGTCCATTAGCCCCAAAATTTTGTAGGTTGGTCCTAACATGAGTGGACCACCTCCCTGTAAATTTTTATAATTTTTAGACACCCAAAAGTATTTTAATAAATTTTAGAATTCCAACCTGTCCAGGGTAGAATATTGCTGGAACAGTGCAGAAAAATCCAGACTGTCCACCTCATTTGGACCACACCTTTGGGACCCTAATGAAGGTCAGATGGGGCTGAAATTTGGTATGGTTGTAGGTGGGTCATAAGGCTACAAGAATCACATATTATTTTATTTCATTATTCCCACCAAAGACCTATAAATCAGGCCCCAAAGTGGCCCAAAAATCTGTCCAGGCAGATTTGGACAGCAATATGTAACAGAAATGATTAAAATATAAACATGGTTTTCCATGGGATTTAACCCCAGGAATTTGTTTGGTGGACCACCCCAGTGGGCCCCACAAATGTCCAGACCTTCCCCATCATCAAATACCCCTTGCATGTGTCCCATTTAGGTGGATTTTGGGGCCACATGTCTAAGGATGGACCGCTATGGGCGTCCAAGCTCCATGGTTGGTCTGGATTTTTGTTGGCCTACAAGGTGGGCCACACATGCAAGATCAAAATTCTATCATAAAGAAAAAATAATAATAATAAAGAATCGGCCACAAGAGGAGGGGCTCCGCCACATTGAGGCCCTCCCCTTCATCAATCACACCATACATTCTTTTATTCATATGTTACAACATAGATCCACTACATGCATGTTCTAGATTCAAGATCAATGGTTGGGATGTCATCCCAACCATGATTCTAGGGTCTAGATGACCCATCATACTATGAAATCCAAGTAATCCTCCATGATGGGGGCCTATAGAGGGGAAACCCCATGCATGGACATGCATGCATCAAAAAGGCCATTTGGCCACAACTAAGGGATGATGTAGGATCTCCACCATGGATTGGTGGGCCCTACACTTCCCACAAAAAAAAAGGAGATCTAAGAATATGAAAATGAAATCCTAAGTCCTAGGAATACACCCACCTTAGATTGCTCCAAACTTGGACCTCCTAGCTCCTAGTGCACCAAGGGATCCATTTCAATGGGTGAGATTGGATTTGGATGGTTGGATTTGGAAGATTAAAGGGGAAATGGGGCTGGAGAAGAGAGGGAGATGGGAGAGAAGTTGCTGGAGAAGAAGAGAAGAGAGAGAAATGAGAGGGAAAGAGAGGGAAAAATCTTTTTAAAGGAAGTAATAATAACCTATGGTGACAATAACAATGTTGCTAGGGTAGGCTAGGTATGGGTAGTGTTTAGGTTGGGTAGTGTTTATTCCATGCAATAGTGTAGTGTGTGTGTGTGTGGTGTGCATGGAAAATTGTGCCATGGAGGTGGTCCACATGTTTTTGTACAAAAGTGGGCCACATGATGAAATGCTCATAACTTTTGATCCATAGGTCGGATTGACACACAAGACGCGTCGTTGGAACCGCAACGACGATACGAACGAGATGGCATAGGTCTTGGGTCGATCCGAGTCAGGTCTACGTGACCGGACTCAAGGTGACCATAAACACAATTCGAAGGTCGCGGGTCGCCGGAATTCGACCGGTAGGACCGCGAGACCATGATGAACAAGATGCATACTCATACACATACATGCAAACATGGGAACTAGGGTCGGGTCTCACA
>JAJHSJ010002057.1:0-41662 GCA_021015155.1 Magnolia officinalis | reverse complement strand
GTCGAGTTCGATTCGAGTCGAGTAGTTGCAATACACCATGGTCTAACTCGCTGTGAACTCAACTTTACTTGACTCGAGTTGGCCTTTCTAGGCGAGTCAATCCGAGCTGGCTCTGACGTCTCAAGCGAGCCGTTCGAGCTAGCTTGACTCGTGTTACAGCCCTATTTTATTTTAAACACTGAATGGTAATAGCATGTCCTGATAGATGTGTAAAAGTTAATGCTCAAATGGCCCACGATGAGGGTTTTTGAAAAAAAGAACGAAATGATGATGTGAAGTTAAATGAAGATCGACGAGCACCGACTAAGTTAATAGACTGAGGACCCACTGAGTATTGATAGGACCGTGAAACTGACCTAAAATGACCGTGAATTGAGTTTAAATGACCGTGAACTGACTCAAAATGACCACAAAGTGAATGGAATTGACTTCGCGCTAAGTGAAATTCGACTCATAACTGCAAGAAACATATAACTAACTTCGCAGTCAATTCCCTTCAGTTCACGGTCATTTTCATTCATTTCACGATCATTTCCCTTCACTTCACAGTCATTTCCACACATTTCGCGGTCATTTCCCTTCACTTCGCAGTCATTTCCATGCATTTAACGGTCATTTCGCTTCACTTCACAGTCATTTCCGTGCATTTCACGGTCTTTCCAAACAATTCCGTGTTGATGATTAACGGTCATTTCCACGCATTTCGCGGTCATTTCCCTTCACTTCGCAGTCATTTCCATGCATTTACGGTCATTTCGCTTCACTTCACAGTCATTTCCGAGCATTTCACGGTCTTTGCAAACAATTCCGTGTTGATTAACGGTCATTTCCACGCATTCCACGGTCATTTCCCTTCACTTCGCAGTCATTTCCATGCATTTAACGGTCATTTCGCTTCAATTCACAGTCATTTCCGTGCATTTCACGATCTTCCAAATAATTCGTGTGAGATTAACGGTCATTTCACGCATTTCGCGGCATTTCCCTTCACTTCGCAGTCATTTCCATGCATTTAACGGTCATTTCGCTTCAATTCACAGTAATTTTCGAGCATTTCACGGTCTTCCAACAATTTCGTGTTGATTAACGGTCATTTCCACGTATTTCGCGGTCATTTCCCTTCACTTCGCAGTCATTTCCATGCATTTAATGGTCATTTCGCTTCAATTCACAGTCATTTCTGAGCATTTCACGGTCTTTCCAAATAATTCCGTGTTGATTAACGGTCATTTCCACGCATTTCGCGGTCATTTCCCTTCACTTCGCAGTCATTTCCATGCATTAACGGTCATTTCGCTTCAATTCATAGTCATTTTCGTGCATTTCACGATCTTTCCAAACAATTCTGTGTTGATTCACGGTCATTTTCACGCATTTCGCGGTCATTTCCCTTCACTTCGCAGTCATTTCCATGCATTTAACGGTCATTTCGCTTCTCTTCACAGTCATTTCCGTGCATTTCACGGTCTTTCCAAACAATTCCGTGTTGATTAACGGTCATTTCCCTTCACTTCGCAGTCATTTTCATGCATTTAACGGTCATTTCGCTTCAATTCACAATCATTCCCGGCATTTCACGATCTTTCCAAACAATTCTGTGTTGATTCACGGTCATTTTTCACGCATTTCGCGGTCATTTCCCTTCACTTCGCAGTCATTTCCATGCATTTTAACGGTCATTTCGCTTCACTTCACAGTCATTTTCGTGCATTTCACGGTCTTTCCAAACAATTCCGTGTTGATTAACAGTCATTTCCCTTCACTTCGCAGTCATTTCCATGCATTTAACGGTCATTTCGCTTCAATTCACAGTCATTTTCGTGCATTTCACGATCTTTCCAAACAATTCCGTGTTGATTAACGGTCATTTCCACGCATTTCGCGGTCATTTCCCTTCACTTCGCAGTCATTTCCATGCATTTAACGGTCATTTCGCTTCAATGCACAGTCATTTTCGAGCATTTAACGGTCATTTCGCTTCAATTCACAGTCATTTCCGTGCATTTCACGGTCTTTCCAAACAATTCCGTGTTGATTAACGGTCATTTCCACGCATTTCATGGTCATTTCCCTTCACTTCGCAGTCATTTCCATGCATTTAATGGTCATTCCAAACTTTAACATTATGCTTTGTTAAATATTAAATGTTATCGTTGTTCTAATTTTTCTTTCATCCTTGCAGATAACAAACCCTTGCATAAGGGATTTGGCAAGTCGGCCCCCTCCATATCATGCCGATGTTCTTTGACATGGTGGTTTGATAGCGTCAAGCCTGGGTTGGAGAAGAATGACAGTAGAATAAATATATTTAGGGAGACCCCGTTCTCATTTTTTTACACATTCCATCATTTAAGTTTATAGGAGCCATTTTTCACTCACTTATTGAGAGATATATAGGCAATCTTGTATTCGAGATACATGGGAACCGCATAAAATTTTCCGAGATGGACTTCACCTTATAAATAACAGGGCTGAAGTTTGGTGACCTCTCCATACCTAATATCCCTCGTTTGAAAGAAGTCAATAAAGAGAAAAATACTTCAATTCATATCCTATTCTAAAGAAACATGTACTGGAGGTGTTCAATAGGAAAGTTGATAGCAAGAAGCACGAAGATGTCGTGAAGGTAGCCCTAATATTATGTGTAGAGTGGTTTGTTAGGGGAAGTGACCCGAATATTATGTGTCGTACAGAATTTATCGACCTTGTTGACTCGTTGGAAGACTTTAAACACTACCCTTGGGTAGTGTGGCCTTTCGGACGATGACTGAAGGGATCGAAAATGCCGTGTTGATATCATATGGGCTTCATTACAATGTCCGCGGTTGCGTATTCCCCTACAAGTAAGGATTCTGTCCTTGTCTATTTTAATTTATAGTTTATATGAAACTATATGTATTTAACATCATCTTGTCATTTCATTGTAATAGATATGGGCCCTTGAGAGAGTACCAGCTCTCCGACAATGTATCATTTCATACATTCCCTCCCAAATTCCAAGATTCCCACAATATCGAGGATGGAAGGTTTGGAAGTATAAAAAGATTCATGAAATACTAGAAAGTGAAGATGTAAGTCAATTGCTAAGAAGCTAAGTGATCACTTATTGAACTATATATATATATATATATATATATATATATATATATATATATATATATATATATATATATATATATATATGAAAATGAAGATTGTTCTCTTGCAGACTGAGATAGTTTTTAGATTAGAGCCTACCATTGAGGAGCTGGAGACGGAGGCCGTTCGTTTGGTCCGTGATAGATTTGATGTAAGATGTCAGAGAAGTATTCTGTTATGTTGATATGTTATATTTACTTTGACATGTTATATAACTGATACATACATTGCTTCACTTTGTAGGGCATTAAAGATGAAGACGATGGAGATATGGAAGGGAGATTGGGACAGGGAGAGGGAGAAGAAGGGGGGGATGAGAAGAAGGGGGGGAGAGGGAGAAGAAGGGGGGAAGAAGGGGGAGAGAAGAGAGTGACGATGAGGAGTGAAATTGCAACTGACTGCGGAGTCGAGGGAGGATAGGGAGGAGCTTGAGGCGAGAGGGTTCAATTGAGAGAGAGATAGGGAAGAGTTGAAGCAGCAGGAACGGATGCTAAAAGAGAGAGAAGAATCGATAGAGAGGGAGAGAGAAGTATTACGGATGGAGGTGGAACTAATGCTAAAAGTGATGGAAGCCTTGAGGGTACAGAAGGAAGAGTTGAATGAGAGGCAGTTTTGAAGATGGAAAGGGACATGTTAATGAGGGAAAGGAAGAACTGAGGATCAGAAATGATGATTGAAGAAGGAGAAAGAAGAGTTGGAGGAGGGTAAGAGGGAGTTTGAAGAAGCAGATGGAGGCGTTTCTTTAGAGAAGATGCAGTTTTTGAAGGAGAATGAGTTAGAGAAAGAGAAGGAAGAGTTTGAGATGGAGGATGAGGAATTGGAATGTAGGGATCAAGGAAACAGAGAGATGGATGGTTAACACTCGGATGCCTAGACGCTGATATATGTGAGAAATCACTGCCTTCCATTGCAGCTATAAGAGGAGAACTAAGAGGGCGTTGAAGCCGTCTGTATACAAGCGTTCTCCATTCACTTCCATCTCTGCCATTCAAACAACTCCAAGCAAGGCCGCCAACGGTGAGAAACCGAAAGAATTGTGTAGTTCTCCCATACCCTTCCAGGCCAAGATTGATTCATTTAGGGTAATATCGGAGGAGGAACTACATGAATTGGAAAGTTGGGCCAACGCAAACAAAGAAACGGCGGATTTGGTTGGTTCAAGACCATATGGGAGAAAAATGCATGGGTTGATAGCGTTGTAAGTAATTCCCACACATACATCTATGGTTATTCAACAATTATATTAGACTAGAGCTTAATTCCCCATATTTGTTGATTAGGCCATTGACAAGTACGTTAATTTCCTGGAGAGAAGACACGGTTCATTTCCTACTATATATACAAAGGACTGCAAGTGCTGCCCCACATTTTTCCTGGTAACTGTATGAACTGGATCATGGTATTATGTTTATTTCATTATATGATATATGTTCTAATTCGGTATGTTGTTTGTAATAGCCATGTATCGACATTGCCATGTCAACATTGAGACTGTATCGGGACATTGGAGGTGACGATGTCCGTTCACTTGCAGAAGTGGATAAACTCTCAGTATACGGTATTGTTAAACATCGTGAACGACAAAAGGCCATGTGGCAATATGAAGAGGTAATGGTATCGGTACAAGTTATTAACGCTATGTGTACCCATTTCTATGATTTCTATAATGATATCTTATCTTGTCAAATATGGACAGGTATACATACCAGTCAACCACGCCAACGCTCATTAGTACCTGATGGTCATCCACCCCCGAGATCGAGAAATTGTTATACTCGACAGTTTGTATTTGAGGGCACTCAGTCGACATAGGCAACATATCGAGCTGATGAAGGAGGCGTTGCCTATATTATTCCATGCCGCAGGAGATATGTCTGCGTTGGATGGGAAGTCTTGGATGGTCAGAGAAGATACTTCCGTACCAAAGCAGTCGAACGGATATGATTGTGGCATTTTTGTCATGAAATACATGGACATTTTGTGCAGTGGCGAAATTTTATCAGGGAGAGACTTGCAGCAATACACTCCCAGCTTTAGGAACTCTATAGCCTATGATTGCCTCAGTGATCACAAGATATGATATAATTGTCCCCAACTTATGTAAATTTTGTGGGAACTGTAAATTAATGTAAATGATTTCGTGTAAAACATTCAGGTGTGAAATGGTGTAAACGATGCCTTGTATATATTGTCATAATTTTATAGTAAATGATGTGTTCATAATAGTGATTTCAGTCTGAATTGTGATTTGTTTGTGTATTATATAATTTCATTTACTCCCCGCTCAATTCCCTTTTACGTCACGGTCAAATCGCTTCACTTCACGGTCCATTCCTCCAATTCTGCTTCACTTCACAGTCTATGGTTTCTCCTTACGACCCAAGTTCCTCGATCTGCAGACGATGGCCGACCTTGTAGCACTCTCTCGTCCATTAACATCTCCTGCACCCCCATCCGTATGTAAACCGGGCTCCTTGCTAGGCAGATGGCCGACCTTGTAGCACTCTCTCGTCCATTTCCACGCATTTCGCGGTCATTTCCCTTCACTTCGCAGTCATTTCCATGCATGTAACGGTCTTTCCAAACAATTCCGTGTTGATTAACGGTCATTTCTACGCATTTCGCGGTCATTTCCCTTCACTTCGCAGTCATTTCCATGCATTTAACGATCATTTCGCTTCACTTCACAGTCATTTCCGTGCATTTCACGATCATTCCAAACAATTCCGTGTTGATTAACGGTCATTTCCACGCATTTTGCGGTCATTTCCCTTCACTTCGCAGTCATTTCCATGCAGGTCGGATGTTATCTGTTGGATGTACCATAACTGATAGTCCAACCAGTTGAACTTGAGACCTCTAATCTAATTATCCATTTTAAAAAATTTTGAATTTTACTCATGTGAGCTACACGTTCATTCCTTCTTAGGTGAGTTACGCGTTTGATCCTTCTCAGGTGAGTCATGCATTCAACCTTCCTACAGAGTGGACCATAACATTTTTCTTGGAAGGACATGTATTGAACCTTCTCATTTTTTATTGACAGGATTGGATCATAACATTGTCCACATATTTCCTACAGATTCAGAGAAACTCCCAATTGGTTGGATAAAAGAAAAAGCTGTTTTAAAGAAGTGTCTATCAAAATATTAAAAGCCCATTGCTTTTGGAATGTCCGAGTGACTCAGATTACAAGAATACATTTTTTTCTGTTGTGCCACTCCATCGTTCAGTCCACCATCCCCAATAAACCTCAAAATGTTTGACAAATTCTAGATTAGGAATGATCAAAGGCTGCTTGATATTCAACTTATGTGAATTCCTATATCCATTGTGCGGGCAAGATTAGCTACTCACTCCGGAAATGATAGGAGCTTCTTGTGATCTGTCAGAAATTGTAAGTTGGAGAAATAAAACCGAACAAACCACCTTAATAATTACAGTAAATTTTTCATTGTATTGTGAATTGAATATGATATTAATTAACAAGCTTTTTGTTGGATTCTCAAAATGACTTTTCTCCATGTAAAAAAAAACAAAAAAATTTCAATCAACAAAAAAGTTATTAGAATACGGATCTGGCTACAGTTATAATCCGTAGTGAAAGCAAAACATATTGATCTGACTTCGATATATCGAAGTAGAGTACGTATCGATATATCGACTAATTGTCGATATATCGAAACTGGTCTGAAACTGTCCAGTGATGAAATCCACTTTTAAAAGGAATTATCGATATATCGACACCACTTGGATATATCGAAGGAGAGTACGTGTCGATATATCGACTAATTATTGATATATCGAAAAAGGTCTGAAACTGTCCAGCGACGAACTCCTCTTTCAAAGGCAATTGTCGATATATCGACACAACTTCGATATATCGAAGTAATGTAGGTGTCGATATATCGAAACTGGTCTGAAACTGTCCAGGGAGGAAGTCCACTTTTAAAAGGAATTATCGATATATCGACACTACTTCGAATATCGAAGTAATGTAGGTGTCGATATATCGACTAATGTCGATAGTTGAAGATGGTATGAAACTGTCCAGTGACGAGTCCTCTTTTAAAGGGAATTACTGATATATCGAACGTCATACGATATATCGAAGGTTCAACACATCGATGTTATCGAACACTCATCGATGACATCAGGATCAAGTTATCGATAGGATCGAACACTAATCGATGTTATCGAAATAAGTCACCATATGACCCGTCGACATATCGACTATTTTCGATATATCGAAAATGGTCTGCAACTGTCCAGTGATGAAATTTCTTTTAAAGGAATTATCGATATATCGACACTACTTCGATGCATCGAAGGAGGGAAGGTGTCGATATCTCGAATAATTGTCAATATATCGAAATTGTTATTCGAGTGTCCATTGACGAACTCCTTTTTTACAAGGAATTAACGATAGATCGATACGAGTTCGATATATCGAAGGAGAGAATTGGTCGATATATCGACTAATTGGTCGATATATCGAAAATGCCTTGAAACTGTCCAGTGACGAAGTCCTCTTTAAAATGCAATTATCGATATGTCGACAGGACTTCGATATATCGACGGAGAGAATGTGTCGATATATCGACGACTTGTCGATATATCGAAAATACCCTGAAATTGTCCAGTGACGAAGTCCTCTTTAAAATGCAATTATCGATATATCGACAAGACTTAATATATCGACGGAGAGAATGTGTCGATATATCGAAAATACCCTGAATCTGTCCAGTGACGAAGTCCTCCTTTAAATGCAATTATCGATATATCGATACGACTTCGATATATCGAAGGAAAATAGATGATTTGAAAAGAGAAATTCCCTATGTCCGACCGTTGGCTGTGTTCGATATATCGATTGACGTTCGATATATCGAATTGTTGGATGTATTTAAGCTGCGACCCCTCCATTCTGTTTCATTCCTTCCCTTTTCTTCTTCCTCTGCGGCGCAGCCTCCCCAAGAAGTCGGTGGCGGTGAAGGACGGCCATTTTCCAGAGCTTTTTAAGGTTGGTACTTCACATCATTCAAAACCCTAGATTTTCCTCTCCTTTTCCTTCTGTTGTTCATCCCTATTTGCCATCCACTTCTTCAATCTCCTTGATTTTCCTTTCTTTTATCAGGATATCCTCTTCAAGTTTTCATCTACATGGGAAAAGAATGGAGTAATTGATCATCAGGGAGAATCATCCAATCCTAGGCCAAAACGTGCTAAAACAGTTGCCCACAGAAATGCTCAGTCGGCAACACAAAATGTCTCTTCCACCACCTACAAACATTCCGCCACTCGAACTTCTAATCCCTAATGTGCCACCGCCTCCTGAGGATCAATATCAAAAGTTTAGGGGAAGGAAGATGGACTATGAAAGACAAGTTGATAATTTGTCTAGCTCCATATGGGATTGTACCAATGCTCGAGGCCATTGAGTGGTCTCGTATGCTTACTTTGGGCGGAGTGACACGGAATGAACAAGTATACAGGTTTTTTGCTTACTGTCATTCCCCCGTATCTGACCCCCGGCCATAGCCATGTGTCCCATTGGCCAAACCACAACTCACATCACTCCTCCCATTATCAGTCAGTTAATTGGAATTCCGTGTAAATCTCAAGGCTTGCAGACTACAACCTCAGCGAAATTGAAGTTCGTGGAAAAATTACAAGACATGTATGCAATGCGAAGACATTCCTTGGTACAGGGGTAACTCTCTGCAAGCAAAGCACGTGTCTGCACATTCCGCATTCTTCATGCATTTTTTGGCACAAACGTCTATCCCAGGGTCACCAACAGTCTGATCTTACCCCATTCATGTAGGGATTCTCTTGCCGTCAGCAAAAAGTGAAACTGTGTCTGCCTACTCTCATGTTGCATCAGCTGGCCGTGGCAATCCAAGCCTCTAGAGATGTGTACCTTCCGTTCCCCATCTCATCTATCTATTGTCTCGACATGTGGGATTGCTTCCCACCACTGACCGTCCCCGACAACCGAACAAATTTACAATAATAACATAAAAAAATGAAATTGTTTGACACACCCAGCCAGGTTCCTCGTCTGCTCCAGTTGATAATATGGCTGAAACTGAGGCTGAAGGAGCTGAGACTGATGCGATGGACACCGAGGCAGCAGCCACTGGAGGATGAGCGCCCCAACACAGTGACCCGACGTTCTCACTTGTCCCACATACTCATCGTCATGCTGGCCACCGAGACCGTCGCACATCGATTATATACCGTCTTCGCCAACAAGATGAACAACTTCGCCAGCATAATCAACGATTGTCGCAGATCGAGAAGATCGTAGTTGCGACAAAAGAAGCTGTCGAGCGAGTGGAGAAGACGCTATATGACCTGACGTCGATCATCACATGCAGACGAGATGACACCGTGCCACATGGGGCCAGTCCTGGGACTTAGCCTGATGTTTAAACCACAAAATTTTGGTACTTGTAAATTTTTGGATGTTGTATGCCCGTAAGGGCTTCTTGTTCTTTTTTTTGGATGGATGATATACTACTCAAACTTGGGGTAGTAATTTTGATTATTCCATGGTGAATCAATGAATGAATGGTGATATTTTTGGTTTTCAACTGTTTGATAATTTTGTGATGATTCTGGGATTGTGGATAGGAGGATAGAGAAATGTTGGGGACTTGGAAAAATATGGTTTTACAAAGTTCTGGTCATTAGAAATTGCCCGCAGAAGTGACATCATTTATAGTGTTTGATATAATGATTTTGACATTCCCAAGGCTGTTATTGAAGATATAAAGAAGAAGATTCAGGACATATTACCTTTGCTGCTGCTTCACTTGAGATCAACTTACAATGAACTTGTAGAGTTGCAAGTGGAAAGCTACCTGAAAACTATTAAATTGCCCATCGTGACTCGTATTCTAAAATATTTCACACTTAGAGATGTCGTTGTCCGTTATGATGGTCAGTGAAAAACCTCTGCAGCAATTCTACAATTCAATTGAGTATGGACAGGTGGGTGTATTGGCTGCTTACTGCCTGCATATCAAATCCTGCTATAAAGCAGTTCTTGACTCTTTTTGAGCAACAACTCTTCATGGGAGTTGATGAAGGAAATACTTTTGTGCGAAGTTAACTTCAAGAATGATATTATTGATCGTAGAGTTTTCTATATTTGAATGAGTGCTTCTGCGAGAAAATGCATTGCAAGGAGAATGCATTATATTTAGTTCAGAATCGTTTGAAAAATCACTTTAAAGGATGTTGCTTTTGACTTCCCTATTGAATACCAAAGGCATTGACAAATACCTAAAAGTTCAGAAGCGGCTACAGGCTTGTTGGCCACATTCTCCTTGATAAGATGCGCTTGAAAGGACTCGCGACCGGAGCATGGATGAGATCCTGCACTCTTGTCAACTCTTTCATCACCTTTTTTTAAGAAGATTTATTTGTCTTGCACCGAATGTTGCACACTTCAGTAAGTATCATTTCCCTTCACTTCACAGTCATTTCGCGGTGATTTCCTTTCATGCCGAGTTTGAGCTCAAGCTTTCAAGCTGAGCATTTTCTGTTTACTTTTCACACACACACATACACACACACACATACACACACCCACACACACACCCACACACACATAACTTGAGCTGAGCCGAAACAAGTTGAGCGAAATGCGTCGAAATCACCGTGAATCAACACGGAATAGGCGGGAATTACCATGATATGCATGGAAATGGTGACGCCGTGAAGCTACCTGAAAACTGTAAAACTGCCTATCGTGACTCGTATTCTAAAGTTATTTGCTTTGGGTATTTAGACCATTGATCTGATGCATCCTACCTAAATGGGGACTCTTCAAAAACTGTGAAAGCGGAATTGCCAATGCATAATTATTATATTTCTAAGAAATTTACCGTTCGGTCAATTTATATATTTTTTCCTTATTTCCATTTGCTTTACAGTACCTTTGCATGATTAGACTTGAATTGGTTAATATACTTTTTATATCCCTATTCATCTCTTTAGATGTTGTATGAGCATGACTATCTATACCAGTGATCAACACCAATCCTTGAAGGCAACTAGGCAGACAACTAAAACACTAGGATTATAGAAGTATTCCCTTTTCCATGCTCTAAGACTACTGATATAGTCAAGGTAATTCTAGGAGAAGTTGAACTATCATATGACTTTAACCTCCATTGTCAGGTTACATTAATGAACATTTCATGTCTTAGGCATTTGTTTTCTTATTCCATTATTTGCCATAAGCTCCTGTTTTTTATTGCCCACCGGATCAGATGTCTGGGAATTGTGATTGTGGTGTTTCTTCTAGAATATTGAGAAATTTTGAGGGTCAATGAGCCCGGTTTGCAGCCTATATATAGTTCTAAAATTCTGACACAATCACAAGGGATTTTGTTGCAGCCTCTTTGCAGTACAGATCCGATGCTTGTTTTGGAATTATCAACACATGCTCTTGAAAGCTGTCCAACTTAAAATTTTGAGCTCTTTTTGTCGAAAAATCTCCCGACTGACTTAGTCAATTCTTACTTAAAACAGCATGCACCAAACATGCAGGCTACATATTTAGAGAAGCAACTTGCATCAATTTGAGAAACGTAAGTTAGCTGTCTGAATGTATTTTTTGGCTTGCTGTCTACAACATGTAGAAACG
The DNA here is from genome assembly GCA_021015155.1 of Magnolia officinalis. Classification (NCBI taxonomy): domain Eukaryota; kingdom Viridiplantae; phylum Streptophyta; class Magnoliopsida; order Magnoliales; family Magnoliaceae; genus Magnolia; species Magnolia officinalis. The sequence goes on along the minus strand of JAJHSJ010002057.1, from coordinate 29,862 downwards.
TAAGTTAGCTGCCAATGCATCAATTTGAGATCCTGTCTCTAATTAATTGGCCATCCTCTTTTAATTGACTAAACTACTCTTGGAGTGTAGTTGCGATTGCTTCTTTGGCGATCTCTCTCCTCTTCTTCTTTTGTATCCCTTTCTTTTCTAATATATATCGTGGCTTTTCAAATAAAAAATAAAAAATTTGCAGCTCCGACGATTAGCCCCCTTTGGTTTTGCAACGTCCACATATTTTTTGTAGTTCGTTCCTCTCCACGGGAAAGGATCCGTGCTTCTTTGGTCTTCCAGGTGACCTCATTTGTGTCGGGGGCGGATTCCTCGAACAATACTCCTTGAATGCAGGAGAAATTGTCCCATTCACTTTTGTCCAGCTTACTGCTTGCTTGCCAATGATCGCTCTTCATTAATGACATTCCACAAGTATGTTTTTCCTTGTAGGTCTTAATCTTGAATATCCCTGCATCGTTCACCCTAGATGCATGCACCCTCCATTCACACTTATCTTCCATACATGCTACGGCGAATTTCTTCTTTGTGGAATACAACACCTTGTATTGAAAGTTATTGCGGATTGCAAATTGGTTCAAAATATACTGACACCGCCTCTTGTCCTCGAACGTTTGGTCAATGGCTATATCAATCGGGTCATTAACAGGACATGAATACAGTGACAGGTCCGCATTGGTGAAACCAGCATCATCGAAAGGTACAATGGGAAGCCTGGTGGTGAAGTCCAATGATCGACCCTGCTCAAGCAATGGAATGTCGCTTCCACTCACATTTCCGATGTTGGATTTGAGGGCAAATCTACTACTCTCGTAAATGAAGGTGTTACCGTATTTCAGGTTTGAGTTCACGTCAGCCGACACCCTCACTGGACTTGTCATGAAGTTTGATGTATGACCTTGACTTGTCATCAAGTTTGGTGAATGAGTGGGCATGGGTACCGGAGTGCTGCTTAGAGGAACCTGTGAAGGTGAACACTTATATTCGTAAGTGAAGATATGTTCCTCACCCAAACTTCCTACTGCTGGGGCGTCATGTTCGAACCCACTATAACCGACCTGGTCTTCGAGTACTGGTTCATTAACGCGGTACATTGTCTCAATGAATAAAGGGATGTAGTGATCCGGGTGCTTCAACTGTGCTGTCAACAACATTCTCACATCGTCATCGTCTTCAATTACAACTGGAGGGACTGATTGGTTTGTGCAAGGATACAATACCCTCAACCTTATATCGTAATCCTCAGGTCTACTCTTCGCAATTTTGTACATTTTCGATAGAAGCTGTTCATATGGAATGTCAACACATACAGTTGTAGTTTTCGATTCTCCACCCTTGTACGTATAACGATCATTTTCACAAACTAACTCCCCACCATATGAGCATAGGATGAGTACCGAAGCCATTTCCTGAAAACAAACACAATAATATAACTCGTTTAGTGTTCACATGTATATGGTGGATTTGACCGAGTAGTAAGAAATCCACCATTGCACCAGCTCAAATATGACAGGCTTATCGGTCAGATTTACAAAGTTTTAAATTACAGAGATGTATGCCACTCAGTTGGAGATAATTTTTACTCACTTCACAGTCAATTTTACTTACATCCAGGGAAGCTTAGCACTTTTCATGATGAATTGTCATTCAATTCTCGGACCTGAAAGGATTGAAAATGACTGCAAAGTGAACTTAAGGTCCTGTTTGATTTTTGGGCGCACTTGTATTTACCATGTAATTACAAGTAATAATAATTTAACTATGTAATTACCACATCTGTCCCAATGTAGACTGCGAAATGAAATGAATTGACCGTGAAGTTAGGGGGATTCGCATGGAATTAACCGTACAAATGCGTGGAATTGACTGGGAGTGAAGGGGATTGACCGTAAAATGAATAGAATTGACCGTGAAATGACTGTCTATTGGAAATTTGAATCGTATTGATAACAATTTGCAATTTCAGAGCCTGTTTAGTTTTTGGCTCAAGTGTAATTGTCATTGTAAATGAGTATCATTATTTACCAAGGTAAGATCTTTCCCAATGCTAACTCATAAATCGAGGAATTTACCGCCCATACATTATGCCAAATGAATTCAAGGCATGACCCCAAAAATTTGGCAAATCAAAACGTCAAGTGGACCACACCATACGAAATCATGAGAATTGAATGCCTACCATTAAAAACTGTTGAGGGCCTTACAAATTTTAGATCAAGCTTATATTTATACTTTTCACTTATCCATGTCCATGTGATCCTATGAATGGGTTAGATGGTGAGTAAACCTCAATGTGGGCCCAGTAAAAGAATCAACTTTCAACAGTGGACAAATTAAATCCATTGTTTCCTTTCATGTGGGCCAATTGAACATTAGATCTTTCGAATTTTTTCGGATCTAGCCTCAAAATATTCTACATAAACAGATGGACGACGCGAATATATTATATACATTATGGTGGGCCCATGGATTTAAGGCAACATTTTCGGACCGATTTTCTAGGTGAAATTAGTAACTCATTTCCAAACAAGTGAACAAATATAATAATTACTTCTTTACGGCGATTTACCTGGATTATGGAAAACCAAACGGGCTCAAAGGAAGTAACATGTATTCAATATATAATATTCACAAACGTATTACACTAAATGCACTACAGATTCATCGTCGTATTACAGAAATGCACTACAATTTGACAATAAATTGCGTAAAAATCACCAAGTAGTGCATGAAATTGACCGATCAAATCAGTATATTGACCAGAAAGTGAGTGAAATTGACCACGATACTTCATCTAATTGGATAGTCATGTAAAATTGACTCAGCAATGCATGATATTGACCACGTGAAATTGACCATGGTCTTCTATGTAAACAATTACGAATTTACCTAGAATTTAAACTTCAAGGTAGTTGACCGCGAACTACAATCACTCCCTAACACTCAGTGAAATCCGTGTTCGAGAAAAAGAATATGAGTGCGTTGATGTGAAACACGTTCTTTGGAGAAAGGTCTTCAAGATTTCACGTGCATTCGTAAAAAGATTGCAACTGGGCTCGAGGAGAATGTAACAGGGAAGATGTAATGCGATAGTATGATGAGGATTATATGACGATTTGGTGAAGAAAATGAAGATTATATGGCGATTTAGTGAAGAAAATACGTGAAAAGCAGAGAGAGGGTTGATAGACACGAGTCCGGACGTGTTTTTGGATGTAAATGAGAGAATGGACTAAAATTAACAGAGGAGGGGCATTTTCGACCTTTGGAAAGGCGTCCGTACAGCTGGGGCGTATTCTCGCAAGGAAAAATGAGGTGGGCTTATTCTCGCAAATGGGCCATAAATGGGTCGTATACTCGCAAATTTCTCCTAAAAAAATGGTTGCAAAAGGCGTGATAAAAGAACATCTGATGCTTATGGTAAAATAACATGACATGCAGTGGAAATCTTATTGGTTTCAATCTGCTGGTTTCAAAATAGCATGTCGCAGTTATATTTAATTGGGTCATGTTCTATTGTAGATGGATTGTCTATATCAAAATTCGTTTGAATCAGATAAGCAGAGTAGATTGAGGTGAAGGATTTGAAGTGGAGGTGGACCACCATCCACCGATGGAAAGGATTCAATACATCAAATGGAAAAGGATCCCAACCGTTGCCTAGTACAGGAAGTGAGGTTGACAAGGTGGGCCATCATCAGCAGATCGGAGACCGTTAAATGCATGGAAATGACTGCGAAGTGAAGGGAAATGACCGCGAAATGCGTGGAAATGACCGTTAATCAACACGGAATTGTTTGGAATGACCGTGAAATGCACGGAAATGACTGTGCAGTGAAGCGAAATGACCGTTAAATGCATGGAAATGACTGCGAAGTGAAGGGAAATGACCGCGAAATGCGTGGAAATGACCGTTAATCAACACAGAATTGTTTGGAATGACCGTGAAATGCACGGAAATGACTGTGAAGTGAAGGGAAATGACCGTTAAATGCATGGAAATGACTGCGAAGTGAAGGGAAATGACCGCGAAATGCGTGGAAATGACCGTTAATCAACACGGAATTGTTTGGAAAGATCGTGAAATGCACGGAAATGGCTGTGAATTGAAGCGAAATGACCGTTAAATGCATGGAAATGACTGCGAAGTGAAGGGAAATGACCGCGAAATGCGTGGAAATGACCGTTAATCAACACGGAATTGTTTGGAATGACCGTGAAATGCACGAAAATGATTGTGCAGTGAAGCGAAATGACCGTTAAATGCATGGAAATGACTGCGAAGTGAAGGGAAATGACCGCGAAATGCGTGGAAATGACCGTTAATCAACACGGAATTGTTTGGAATGACCGTGAAATGCACGAAAATGACTGTGAAGTGAAGCGAAATGACAGTTAAATGCATGGAAATGACTGCGAACGAAGTGAAGGGAAATGACCACGAAATGCGTGGAAATGACCGTTAATAACACGAAATGTTTGGAAAGATCGTGAAATGCACGGAAATGACTGTGAATTGAAGCGAATGATCGTTAAATGCATGGAAATGACTACGAAGTGAAGGGAAATGACCGCGAAATGCATGGAAATGACCGTTAATCAACACGGAATTGTTTGGAATGACCGTGAAATGCATGAAAATGACTGTGAAGTGAAGCGAAATGACCGTTAAATGCATAGAAATGACTGCGAAGTGAAGGGAAATGACTGCGAAATGCGTGGAAATGACCGTTAATCAACACGGAATTGTTTGGAAAGATCGTGAAATGCACGGAAATGACTGTGAAGTGAAGCAAAATGACCGTTAAATGCATGGAAATGACTGCGAAGTGAAGGGAAATGACCGCGAAATGCGTGGAAATGACCGCTAATCAACACAGAATTGTTTGGAATGACCGTGAAATGCACGGAAATGACTGTGAAGTGAAGTGAAATGACCGTTAAATGCATGAAAATGACTGCGAAGTGAAGGAAAATGACTGCGAAATGCGTGCAAATGATCATGAATCAACACGGAATTGTTTGGAATGGCCGTGAAATGCACGGAAATGACTGTGAAGTGAAACGAATTGACCGCGAAATGCATGGAAATGACCGTTTATTCTGCTTGATTTTCGAAAGTGAAAATGCTTGATTTTGCCACAGTATAAAATTTGCAACTAGCGTTTGTCTCACAGGCACCATTTTAGTTTCTGTCTGTTGCATTTGATTTGTTCACAGTCGTATCATATGTGTTACATTCACAGTCGCATTACAAAAAATGTATAACATTTCATCACAGTCGTATTACAAGAAAAGTATAACATTCACAGTCGTATTACAAAAAATGTATAACATTCACAGTCGTATTAATGCACAAAAAATTACATTATTCTAGATGTATTGGAAATTTGCAACTCCGACGATTGTGGCCCGTTTGTTTGCAACGTCCATATTTTTTGGTTGTTCGCTCCTCTCCACGGGAAAGGATCCGTGCCTTCTTCGGTCTTCCAACTGCCCTCCTCTGTAGCGGTGGCTTCATACTCGCGCAAAGTTCCTTGAATGCTAATGAAATTTCCCATCGGCTCTTGTCCCATACTGGGTAACGGAATCTTCATACGTCATCTGGTAATTCCTCGCCGTGTACAACGGGGAGCAGTATGAATAATGAGGAAGGTTGTGGTGTATACAGGCTGAAAGAACATGAAAACAAGGCAATCCCAGTACTTCAAACTCGCGGCATGTACATGAAAGCGCATTGAGCTTGACAGTATCATTGTACTCTCCCATAATATAATATTCATCCCGAGAAATTGCATGGCAACGAACATCTCGTGCCTTCGGTATGAGATCCTTTAATTGTCTTAGCCCACGGTGTCAACGGTCCAACTAATGATGATGCCGATTCTCTTCGCTTATAGAACATCTCCTGAATTTTCAATCTTATCGTCTCTATCAGCATAGTCACGGGATATTCTCGCGCTTCTTTGAATAGAGCATTAATACACTCAGTTATGTTTGTAGTGACTAAATTGAATCTTTTTCCTGGGAAGTGCGATGATGCCCACTTTTCATACCCTATTTCCCTCAACCATGCGTGTACAGGGGGATTGGCAAGTTCGATATCATGCATTCTCTTTTCAAACTCAGCCCTCCTACAAGTCTTTACAGCTTGCCAGTAGTATATTTCTAATGACTTGTCTTTGAACGTGTCCACCAAGTTTCGATATATATGGTAGGCACAGTAGCCATGGATTGCTGCTTGGAAGACCTGGGGAACTTCTTTCATTAGACCTTTATGCCGGTCTGATATGATCACAAGACCAGGTAGATCGCCTAACGAATCACTGAGGTATGTAAGAAACCAGTTCCAGCTGTTACTGTTCTCTGATTCTCCGATACCAAAAGCGACTGGAAAGATATGATTGTCGCCATCTAAAGCCGTAGCGACGAACAGAACACCCTTGTACTTACCTTTTAGATGCGTTCCATCAATAGCCAAGACCCTTCACAGACATGTTCGAAAACTTCTAAGGCACTGTCCGAGCGCAACAAAACACCTCTCGAACCTCCCAGTTTGTTGATCCGCAAGCAGGGCGGTCAGTGTCCCCGGGTTCGCATTCCTCAACTCATGCAAGTACATCGGGAGTTCTTTATAAGAGTCTTCATAAGACCCCATTACGCGATTGATTGCAATTTCTTTTGCATGCCATGCCTTCTTATAGGTAATAAGAATGTTATACTTTTCTTGCATTGCCAATATAATGTCCTTCGGCCGTTGCTTAATGCGATTGACAGCCAGTTCACTGGCTAGCTTACTGCTTGCTTGCCGATGATCACTCTTCATGTATGACATTCCACATGTATGTGTGGACGTGTACTTCTTAATCTTGAAAATCCCTGCATCATTCACCCTAGATGCGTGTACCCTCCAATAACAATTATCTCCCATACACGCCACGGTGAATTTCTTGGATGTGGAATACAGGACCTTGTATTGAAACTTGTTGCGAATTGCATATTGGCTCAACACATACTTACACCGAATCTTGTTCTCAAACGTTTGGCCCTTTTCTATATGAATCAGGTCATCAAGTGAATGTGAATACAGTGACAGGTCTGCATTGGTGAAACCGGCATCCTCAAAAGGCACAATGGGAAGGATGGTGGTGAAGTCCGATGTTCGAGCCTGCTCGGGCAATGGAATGTCGCTTCCACTTACGTTGATGGCGTTGGATGTTGAGGCCAAATCTACTCTTGTAAATGAAGGTGTTGTCATATATTCACTTATGAGATTCATGTCAACCGACGCCCTCACTTGACTTGTATTGAAGTTTGATGTCTGAGCCGGCTCGGGTACTGGGGTGTTGCTTAGAGGAACATGTGAAGGTGATGCCTTTACTTCAACTTTTAAGATATGTTCCTCACCCAAACTTCCTACTGCTGGGCTGTCGTGTTCAAAACCACTGAAAGCCAACGGGTGTTCCGGTATTGCCTCGTTAACGCGCTCCATTGTCTCGATGAATAAAGGGATGTACTGATCCGAATGCTTCAACTGTGATGCTAACAACATTCTCACATCTTCATCATCTTCAATTATAATCGGAGGGACTGATTCATTTATGCAGGGAAACAATGCTTTCAACCTAATATCATAATCCTCAGGTCTACTCTTCGTAATCTTGTACATTTTCGATAGAAGCTCATCATATGTAGTGTCAACGCCGACAACAGTAGTTTTCGAGTCTCCGCCCTTGTAGGTGTATCGATTATTTTCGCTTACTAACTCTCCACCAAATGAGCATACGATTATTATCGAAGCCATTTTCTGAAAACAAACACAATAATATAACTTGTTTAGTATTCACATGTATAATGTGGATTTGACCAATTAGAGAAGCGAATTGACCGTGAAGTGCATAAAATTGATCGTGAAATAAATGTCTTATTGACCGTGAATTTTGAATCGTAGTGGTATGAAATTCTCAATTTCAAAGAAAGCAACAAATGTATTCAACATATAACATTCACAGTAGTATTACAAAATAGGCACTACAAATTTGACGGTCGTATTACAAAACTGCACTATAATTTGAAGGTAAAATGCGTGAACTTGACCAGGTAGTGCATGAAGTTGACCGATCAATTCAGTGAATTGACCAGGAACTAAGGGCTTGTTTGATTTTCCAAGGTGAATGTAAATACCTGTAAATAGCCAATTATTACAATTTCCCCTGATTGAAAATAACAGCTTTGAAAAACGGGTCCAAAATGACTGGCATAAATCTGTAGGCCACACCGTCATGTATATGACATTTCCACACCGTCCATCCGTTTTACCATAGCATTTTGAGGCATGAGCTGAAAAATGAGAAAAATTCAACATTCAAGTGGCCCACACCAAAGTAAACAGTGGCTCTAAGAAGTTTTTCACGGTAAGTTTGATTACATTTTCACTGTGGTGTGGTCCACTTTAACTTTGAATCTGCCTCATTTTTTAGCTCATGCCCCAAATTCAATTGTCATGATGGATGGACGGTGTGGATAATGCACCTACATCATGGTGGGCCCCACTTATATTTGGCAGTCTCTTCAAAGGTAATTACCCGAGAAATAATTATTGCCTATTTCCACTGCATTTACATTTCCCTGAGAAAATCAAACATGCGCTAAGTGAAATTGACCCCAAAACTTCGTCAATTTGACTGTGAACTTCTTGAAGTTTATTGGATAACCACCTAAAATTGACTTGGCAATGCATGAAATTGACACGTGAAATTGACCACAAACTTTTAGGTAATTTGTTAAGAATTTAAATGTCCTTACCTCGTGCCGCCGCAGTATCAGTAAAATCCTGTTCCAGATGAATAATAAGATTACATTGACGTGAAACACGTTCTTCGGAGACAACTCTTCAATATCTCACATTTATCAATGCATTCACGTCCTCTCAGAAAAAGAAAACCGTTGGCCTTGAGTAATGGATGATGGAAGATGTAATGTGATAGTCGGATGGGGATTCTATGGAGATTCTACGGAGATTTCACCAAGAAAATGGGTGAAAAATAAGGACTAGGGATGGCCGGGAGAGTTCGGACGTGTATTTGCGTGTAAGGGAGTACATGGGGTGATATTTATAGGGCAGGGGCATTTTCGTCATGTGCAGAGGCGTTCGTACAACATAGACTTAGTTTTGGAAGCTTAAAAAGGAATGGGCTTAAAAAGGCTGGTGGGCCTTATACTGGTCGTACAGTTGGAAATTTCTCTTGGAAATTCATTCTAATGTCTTTCTAAATCTCAAAGCTCTCTTAAAATCATAGTTCCAAAATCCAAAGGCTTGACTCGGCTCGATGTTAAGCTGGATCGGGCTGACTTAAAGACTCGATTTAACTTAACTCCATATTTAATTAATCATAAATTAAAAATTTACGATTGTGGATAAATGTTTAAAATAATTATATCTTGTACATGTAATATAATCCCTAACCTAAAGCACCAACATCATTGATACTGCAATGGTTAAGGCTGTTGAATCTACATCATTTTGTGTCGAGTTGACTGAGTCAACTCAATGAATCTCTTCGACCCCAAGGCAAGTCGGACCCAATAACAATTTTCATAGAGATGGCTTGAAATCTCACCAAGTCGAGTTGGCCTAATCAAGTTTTGAGACGAATCAACAAGTTTTAGAACTATGCTTTAAACTAATTATACGAGCAAAATTGTTCGACCCATGGGTTAATTGGCCTAACTTGACTTTGAGGTGGTTTTAGGCCAATGGGTAGTTGGTTGAGCTCAGGCAGAATTGTGACCTGTCTAAGTAAATGGGATGGGCTTGGGTTAAATAGACATGACCCGACTAGACTCGCCCATATAGGTTATCACTAGAGGTGGGCATCGAGTCGAGTTGGATCGGATTGGGTCCAACTCGACTCGATCTGATTTTTCCAAGAACCTAACCCGAACTCGATTCGATCGGGGACCGAGTCCAGCAGGGTTAACTCAATCCGATCTGAATCCTTGTTGGCCTGACCCGAACAGAGTTCGATTCGGTTAGGGAAACCGAACTAAATTGGATCGAGTTGAGTTTGTCTAGTCGGGCTGAATCAAGATCGGGAGAGAGAGGGAGAGAAATGAGGAGAGAGAAGGAGAGGTGGAAAAGAAGGAGAGAAAGGAGGAGAGAAAGAAAGAGGGGAGAGAAAAAGGGAGAGAGGAGGAGAGATGGGTGGGTGCGGAGAAAGAGAAGAGAGGGATTAGGGTTTTGTTCGGGTGAGGCGGGTAGTTAAAAAAAATAAAAATAAAAAATATTACTTATATAGTACCCGACCAAATCGGATCGGATCCATTCAGATCGGATTTCGGATCGGATCGGATCGGTCCGGATTGACCACCATCCGAATTCGATCCGATGTACGATCGGATCCGAATGGTCCTACTCGAACTACACCGATATAGGCCTTCGGTTCGGTTTGGATCGGGTCGGATTTTGCCCAGCTCTAGTACTAAAGCAAACTGACCCAAAACCCGAAACAAAATAAAAAAGGAGTATGAATGAATTTTTTCATATGTTCATATCCATTGTTTGGTCTAGGTTGTGCCTACCTTTAGTGTCGTGTTTCATTTTTAAACTTGAGATCGGTTGTCTCAGGTTGGGTTAGGCGAATTAAGTTATAATAAAATTTTAGGTGGGATTAGGTCATGTAAGACAGTAATGGGTGGTGGGTCAGGTATGAGGAAGAACCCTTAGTTCATTTAATAAATGGGTTAAGTTTGGTTGACCCAACCTAGTATGATCCCGGCTAATTTCCACCACTAACAATAAGCCACGTGTATAATTTCTCAATTTTCTGCATCATATCAGTCGATAGTCTTCTGTAATGTCAATCAACTCCTTGAAAATATGTTTCAGATATTATTATACAAGATGTCTCAATCAAGCTATTAAAACAGATACATCAATCCACATAAAATATGGCTGACTGTTCATAGGTCGAGCGGTCTTTGTTGAACTTGCTTATTTGATTTGTCTTTTTCATTGAACGTGCTGATGCGGCCACGTGAAGAGAATATGGATGGATGTGGATTGCGTGCTAAAGCCTTTTACAGAGCTTCCAGGCCAAGGGAAGTTGGGTGGGCCGACGATGATGTTTGTGAGTAGGGAAAAGCCTACCGTTGAAACCTCCCTCGCCCACATAATGTTTATATGCCATTCACACTGTTCATAAGTTCATTATTGCCCAGGTGAATTGAAAATACAAAAATATTAGCTCGAACCAAAACTTCTATAACCTTGTGCATGTTTCAATAGTAAACGTTCAATCCTTACCATCTCCTTCACGCATTACTTGAATTCTGGATCAGTCTCATTTTTTTGTTCATGTCTCAAGATGATCCGACAAAATGGATAGAAGATGGTAGATTTCTCACTGACATTATGGTGGCCCCACCCAGTTCCCTGGCACAGGAAGTTCCTGCAAAAGGGTGTCCAATAACCTAGGGAAACTAGTTAGTGGGGCCCACTTGATTTACTGGTCTCCCCCACACACTTTGGGTGAGAAAGCTACCAAGGAGATTTCATATGTATGGTTGAGCTGGGTGTCTCATCCATGGCACATGGCTCGGTTCCAGTGGATCCTTGACTGTGGGCTGACTTGATGATGTATGTTCCTTACATTCATGCCGTCCATCCATTTCAACAATTCATTTTAGAGCATGATTTTAAAAATGAAGCAGATCCAAATCTCAGATAAACCACACCACAAGAAACAGGGTGATTGGCCATTAAAATATCACCTGGGCCACAAAAGTTTTGGATTAAGCTGATACTTGTGTAGTCCCTCCATCCAGGTCCCTGTGACCTTATCACAGATTGGATGGCAAATAAACATTCCAGTAGTTTCTAAGAAGTTTAATGCTAGTGGGTATTCAATCACAATTGTTCCAAGGGTGTCATCTGCCTGAGATTTGGATCTGCTTCATTTTTAGGATGATACCCTAAGATGAGTTGTCAAAACGAATGGATAGTGTGAATGTAATGCACATACATCATGGTGGCCCCCACAGTTAGGGATCCACCCACCAAGGTGGATTTGGAGATCCACCGAAGCTGTGCCCATCTCACGTATGGTGTACATGTACTTCAAGTCAGATCCTTCCAACCAGGGCTGCCCATATCCTCCAACTCATGTTACATGAATCGCATGTGAACAAAATTTTAGTGGGGCCCCATTATATTTATATGACATTCAGTTTGTCCACCAGATTTTTGAACTCATGTTAGAACATGTGCCAAAAATAATCACATCCAAAATTCAAGTGGACCACTCATAGGATGTAAAGACAATGCAAATGCCTGCCATTGGCTGTGGCACCCACTACATGGATATACCCCGGCAAGACGTGGCCTAAGCTTTGTGCGACTCACCATGATGTATGTGTTTTATCTCTGTGGTCCTATTTTACCAACTCATTATAGAGGATGAGCCCGAAACTGATGTAGATCTAAAGCTCAAGTGAACTACACCATGGAAAACAATGGGCATTTAATGTCTACTATTGAACACTTCTTGGGACCCATAACGATGTTTTATTTGTCATCTAACCTTTTATAAGGCCACACAAAGAGCTTAAATGAGCTACAAAAATGGATGAACAACATGGATAAAACACATATAGCACAGTAAGTCTCATAGGGATTTGGCGGCGTGCTATAGTGATATCCCATGGGGTGCTCCAAGTAGAGCTAGACACAAGGTGAACTGAGTCGAGCCTGACACAACTTGACTTGGTTTGGCCACTAGCTTACCTCATCTCAAGTTATGCTTAGCTTAACTTGGCTCGGTTTGATCAGCAACTTAGGCAAGTTCGAGCTAAGTTTGAGTTAGAGCTTTCGGGCCTAGAGCTATTTTGTAAAACAAGCTAAATAAAAGTCATGAAGGATGCTCAAGTTTATAAAAAATAGATTTTATCTTATATAAATATAAATATAATATATATAAAATTAAGTTATAAATCAAGTCTAACTTGAGTTGAGCCAAACCAAATCGAGCTCAGGCCAGCTTTATCTCGAGCCGAGTCAAACTGGGACTAGCTTGAGCTTAGTTGATTTTTTCATCTTCTTTTTTTTTTTTTCAAGCAAAAAAAATCAGCTCAACTCAACTTAAACCCAATTTTTGAGTTGAGCCGAATCAAGCTTAACTAAGTAGAGAGTAGAGCGGAGTTAGTTGGCTTGGTGTGATGAGCTCTAGCTCCAAGCATTCAGCTTCCCTCTCATAATGGAGGAACGAAGGATAGACACACATACTAGCCTAATCCAAAAGTTTGTGGAGGCCGAGAGAGCTTGAATCGTAACTGGTTTGTATCTTGTAGTGCAGTCCACTTGAATTCAATCTGCCTCATGCTTGGGTTCACCTCCTACAATGAGCTCGCCACCGTCCCATGCCCAGACATCATCATGGAGGATCCTACAAAAGGCTACGCGGGCGGAAATTCCCGACCCCAAATCAGGGTCCATGTGTGCGTGGGGCACCCCTAGCCAAATACCTAACTTTCTTTGTTAATCGTGATGAAATTTCAGCCATCCACTTGGTAACCAGAAAATTGTGTGGTTAGGATTGTTTGATCCATGTGATTCCGGTCTTTGCCACCTCCACAGTGGCCCCATGATTTGAAGGGCCTGGATTAATACACATGTACGCATGTGAAGGGTATCCTGTGCCCAGCGGCCCAACCTCCGTGGGTGATGTATGTACACGAGCTCAAAAATTACGGAGATACAAAGCTCAAGTGGACCGCACCACATAAAAGAGTGGGATTGAACGCCACCGTTGAAAACTTCCAACGGCTAACCGTGATGTTTATTTGCCATCCAACCTCTTCATAATGTCAGACATGGATGATCCAAAACTTCTGTGCCCCAAAGAAGTTTTTCATGGTGGCCATTCAATGCCCACACTTTGGTGTTAACCATGTTTTATTCCATTTTGGTGGATCAAATCTCTTCATGCCTTGGTTTAACTAATGCTCTTTTGGTTAATGGTGGTGGGCTCGGATGGATCCTCACTTTTTAGGCTCATGAACTAAAATGAGCTGGAAAAATGGATGGACGGCGTGGATAAACAGATACATCAAAGTGGGCCCCACGACTTTGTCCACATCGTGCCACACGCAATCCGCTTCCTTCGACACCAAGTCTCGTCGATTCCGGACGCCAAATCGAAGGTGCTACACTGTAATATCGAAGACGGAAATGTTCTGTGTGCTCGCTCGCGTGAGATACACCATGTGATGTCTCAGCATACGTATACACGATCTCATCCATTAATATTTTAGAGCCCACTACTTTTATTATTTTTCAAGACATATTATCAGTTAAATAATCCAGTGGGCCTCACTGATGATTTGACTAATAAATTTAATTCTTTCTAACTGTCCACTTTTCTTGTATAATTTTAACTCATATGACAAATATGGAACCTCACGTTTGATTTTGCAACTGAAACAAGTACCAGATACCTGATGAATGGACAGGATATTATGAAAACTTCACTGAATTGCAATTTTTATGCGAATCCTCTTTCCATCTCACGCGACCAAACACACCCACTAATCGTAATTATGAATCTGAACACCCTGTCCACGCTGCCAAAAGTCAATAAATAATGAGCGGATTAGGTGAGACCCTGGTCTCACCCAAGACAGTGCGGCCCTTACTATGGGGCCCACCTTGATATGTATATTCTATATCCACCCCGTCCATCCATTTTTCTATATCATTTTAAGGCATTATGCAGAAAATGAAGTAGATTTAATTATCAGGTTGACCATAATAAGTTTTAATGGTAGGATGTTCAGTCACTAATGTTTCCTAGAGTAAGGTCTACATTTGATTTGGATCATATTAATTTTTAATAATACCTTCAAATGATATGGAAAAACGGATGGACGGGGTGGATACATAATACACACATCAGGGTAGGCCCTGAGTGGGGCCGGGATCTCATTTAATCCGCTTCCATGAATAAGCAAACGACAGATGTTGAATGGATACGCGCGAGGATACAAGAGGAGGTGAATCACGGTACGTTTGGAAACCTAACACACGTATTAGAGATCTGAGCCATGCATATTATGAAAAATCAATTGAAAATAATCTACGCCAAAATTCATATTATTTCCACCCAAATAATTTCATACATGTACTTCGAACACAAGCCGTTGATGAGTTTCCAGTACAAGTATGGCCCACCTGATGAATGAATCAGCTATATTCACAGGTTAGAATAAAGACACTGTTGAATGAATTTATACGGGGTCTGATATATATGAAGAGTCACACGTGTTCAACGCAGGAACAGGTGTACCGCTGTAGCTTTCCTGGAAGCTGGATCCTCGCAGCTTCATTTCTTACAGAGGCCCAATCAAACAGTAGCTCAACCTCTCCTCTCCCTCAATCTCTGCCCTCCATTTCCACCAAAATTGCAAAAGAGCCACTCCCTTACCCTTTTCATCCTCTCCCCTCTCTCTATATCTCTACATCAACATCTCTACCCTTCATTTTCACCAAAATTACAAAAAAGCCACTCCCTTGCCGTCTCCTTCAGCCTCTCCCATCTCCATCTCCACATCAACATCTCTACCCATCATTTTTCACCAAAATTACAAAAAGAGCCACTCCCTTCTGCCAACAATGTCCGTCACCTGCGGAATCGAGTGCGTAGTCTGCTTTGGGTGCTCCCGCTGGTTATGGAAACGCTGCACCTACGTGGGCTCCGATGACAGCGCCACGTGGACATCTGCCACCTTCGAAGAATTCGAGCCCGTCCCTCGCATCTGCCGCACAATCTTAGCCGTCTATGAAACCGACCTCTCCTGTCCCAAATTCCTCCCAGCCAACGGCGGATACCGCATGAAACCCGACTGGCTCGTCAAGCGCGTCACCTACGAGCAAACCCAAGGCCAGGCCCCGCCCTACATCATCTACATCGATCGCGACCATCAAGAGATCATCCTAGCCATCCGTGGCCTCAATCTGCGCAAAGAGAGCGACTACAAGGTATTGATGGACAACCGCTTAGGGATGCAGATGTTCGACGGTGGGTATGTCCACCATGGCCTGCTGAAATCGGCCGGCTGGCTGCTCAACCAGGAAGCGGACACTCTCCGTGAACTGTGGCAGCAGAACGGATCGACGTACAAGATCGTGTTCGCTGGCCACTCATTGGGGTCTGGCGTAGCGGCGCTGATGGCGACTGTGGTTGTGAATCATAGGGATAAGATCGGCGGGGTGCCGAGGGAGAAGATACGGTGCTACGCCGTGGCACCCGCTAGGTGTATGTCATTGAACCTGGCAGTGAAGTATGCTGATGTGATATACTCGGTTGTTCTGCAGGTGAGTTAGAATTCTGTTTTTTTTTTTTTTAGTTTTTTTTTTTCTTTTAAATCCTGTTTTTCTTTAGATTTGTAGATGAATTGTGTTATGGTGGATGCGGTGAGGATGTGCTTGATCTGGACGGTTCAAATTGTGGGGCATGCTTTGTATGGAGTGCGGTGTTAAAATTGAGCTGTCGGAGGGGTCCTTACTGTTTGATCAGTGGCCATTCTGTGGAACTACGATCGAGGGTTGAAATTGGATGGGGTGATGTAGTGGATAGGATAACTTAGGAAGTAGTATTATTTCTATTATGGGCTTGTGCCACATTCATTGTGGGTCCTACTTTAGATTGTTGTTAAGACTTGAAAGTTTTTTACTCGATAGTCTTAGGGCCCGTTTGGGAGCGTGGATTTGGAACCCCCTGGATTTGAAATCCTCCTATTGTGTTTGATACCCTGGATTGGAAATCAACTTTAATTCAAAAGTAGCTATGCATGGTATATTTACAGGGGTTTGAATTTAATTACTAAATCAACTTTAATATCTCTAATTATTGAACATATGTAATGTTTGACACAATGGTTGTAATAAGCCTGTCGAAATATATACTTTGCCCGAAAATGATGAAATTCCAAGTCTTGGATGGGCCACAAGCACAAGATCACGTGTGAGTGACTAACCAACGATTTTTAACCGTTGATTTAAATGGACAATGTTTGGATGGTGCTGATCATCATATTAAAGTAATTATAGTGATGCAATTGATAATCCAGCTGCCTTGGGATATCATTAGTGGGCCATGTGCCCAATAGTTTGATACTCTAGTGACACACATATTACACATGCAACTCTTAGAAGGATTTTAGATGTAATCCAAGCTCTCACTGTGGATTTCAAACCCCCTCTTTGAGGGGATTGAAACCCCCGGTTACTTTATGGTGCCAAACAACTAGGGGATTTGAAATCCCCCCAAATCCATGGTGCCAATGTGTGGGATCTTTTGGTGCATAATCCATCCAAGAAGAGGCCCCTTTGAATCATGGTTTAGATCATTAAACCAAACTATTAACTAAGCATTATACAGTATTCCCTGTGTTATGAGATATTATACAATGCTTTGGCCAAGAGATTGCACAATAATGGTCAGGATTTTCAACTTGGGTTTTCATTTTATACAAGCAGGCCCATTCAGTAGTCATTTGAACCATTAATATCATGGCCCCAACTATAAATGGTCCAATATCAACTATAGCCTAAGGGGTCGTTTGGCACCATGGATTTGGGGGGATTTCAAATCCCCTGGTTGTTTGGCACCATAAAGTAACCAGGGGTTTCAAATCCCCTCAAAGAGGGGGTTTGAAATCCACGGTGAGAGCTTGGATTACATCTAAAATCCTTCCAAGAGTTGCATGTGTAATATGTGTGTCACTAGAGTATTAAACTATTGGGCACATGGCCCACTAATGATATCCCAAAGCAACTAGATTATCAATTGCATCACTATAATCAGGGTGTCCCAAATCGGTTACGTATCGGCCGTAACGGCCGACACCGTTACACAATACGGGGTCGAAACGGGACACCACCCCCCCCCCCCCCCCCTCCCCCGATTTTGTGACCGTAACGGCCGTTACGGGCTAAAGAAAAGGAAGAAAAAAAAAAAAAAGTACTTTTTTTTTTTTTTTTTTCTTTCTTTTCTTCTACTTCTTCTTCTTCTCCTTCTTCTTCTTCTTCTTCCTCTTATTCTTCTTCTGGACTGCTGTGTTGCGGCCTTCTTCTTCTTCTTCCTCTCTCTCTCTCTCTCTCTCTCTCTTTCCCTCCTTTTCTTTTTCGGTTTCCCTCTTCTTTTCCTCTTTTTTCATTTGGCGTCGGAAATAAAATGGGAAGCAGATTTGCTGGTGTACCACACACCAGCTATGTAGCTGCTGCAGGTACGTGTCATGCTAAGACGAGCGTTGACACTCCTCGAGCTCCGAGTTGTACGAATGCTTCAAAGGAGATCAAAGTTGCATGGGCTCCACAATGATGTATTTATTATATCGACACCGTTCATCTAATTTTAGAGATCATTTTAAAGCATTACTTAAAAAATGAATCATATCCAAAGATCGTCTGGACCACACCAAAAATAACAGCGGAGATAATGATTTTCACCGTTAAACAATTCGTAGGGCCCACCGTAACGTTTATTTTCCATCCAATCTGTTCGTAAGGTCAAAAAGACCTGAATGAAGAGGAAAAACAAATTTCATATTGATCCAAAATATCTGTGATCCCAAAAAGGGTTTCAACGGTAGACGTTCAATCCCCCACTGCTTTTTACAGTCTGGTCCACTTGATAATTAGATTTGTATTATTTTTCATGTCAATCCTTAAGTCGAGCTCGTCAAATGAATGGACGGTTTAGATATAACACATACCTCATGATCAGACCCACAGGAATCGCTTACGTCAAATGAATGGACTAGGTACGCGACACCCTTTTAACGGACAACTTAATAAATGGTACATGTGCCACATGGGCCCCACCATGATATATGTATTTTATCCATGCCGTCCATCCATTTTGCCACATCATTTTAAGTCATGATCCAAAAAATTATTGTTGTTTCTTATGGTGCGGTCCACCTGAGCTTTGGATCTGCCTCATTTTTGGGCTCATGTCCTAAAATTATTTAGCAAAATGGATGGACAGTGTGGATATAACACATTCATCACGGGTGGGGCCCAAAAAACTTTGATACTCGTGTGCTACACTTCACAATCCGAGTCCCACCTAATTTGGGCCCTTAAAAAATTGTACACAAGACACGTATTAACTTAAAATTTACCAATTAAATTATGGACTGTAATTGCTAACTCATAATGCCAAAATCAAATTGTTTGAATAGTTTAATTGTTAATTTGCGGACACTTATTTTTTAAAATAGGGCCTTTTGATTTTTTTTTTTTACATGATTCACTATCCAATAAATGTCCACCAATTCATAAGTGGGATAATTCCAATAAATTGCATGAATTTGAGGCTGATTTGGGGTATGGATTGGTCCTCCAAGTCAGCCCCAAATTGGCAACGCCATCTACCTGAATTTAATTTCATTTTTTTAAAGAACTATTGGGAGAAATGATATCAAATTGTTAAGTATATAAATTAGATATTTAGAAAAATAAATATATGAATTTTGTAGTCAAATTCAGGTTATCTGGTTCATAAATTCATCAGATAATTCGATACAACTTCTCACCAAAGAGTGGACCGTTACACCACCATAAACATGTTCCGATTTATAAATGAATGCATATTTGGAATGCTTAGAATATTCCGAATTTAATCCATATTTTTTTGGCAAAAAAAAATAAATTGCGCCGTTACGGGCCGTTACGCCCCCGTATCGCTGTTACGCCCCCGTATCCATATCGGTTTCGGAGGGCACCGTTACGCCAACCGATACGGATACGTGACACCTTGATAATTACTTTAATATGATGATTAGCGCCGTCCAAACATTGTCCATTTAAATCAACGGTTAAAAATCGTTGGTTAGTCACTCATACGTGATCTTGTGCTTGTGGCTCATTCGAGAGTTGGAATTTCATTATTTTCGGGCAAAGTATATATTTCAGCAGGCTTATTACAACCATTGTGTCAAACATTACATGCATTTACTAATTAGAGATATTAAAGTTGATTTAGTAATTAAATTCAAACCCCTATAAATATACTATGCATAGCTACTTTTGGTTTAAAGTTGATTCCAAATCCAAGGTGCCAAACACAATAGGAGGATTTCAAATCCAGGGGGTTTGAATCCAAGGGATTCCAAATCCACGCTCCCAAACAGGCCCTTACGATTCCATCGGTGTCATAAAAAAAGAAACTAGTGGACAAACTCGATAGATGAATTTCTGGAGATCTGATGGTTATATCATTGGTCTAACTCAAATGTTTAGCTCCTTTTGGTTGCAAGCAAAGTTTTGTCTCTTTGGGTCATGCTGTCTTCCATAGGCTATCTAGGTGATTCTTGGTATTCCTATTACATTCGTGGAATCTAGGTTATTCTTAGCACTCTTGGAATCATAGTCGTAGATAGGCTATTTTAGGTAATATCTTTCTTAGATAAGCTATTTAGGTTGTTATTCTTAGCACTCTTGGAATCATAGTCTTAGATAGGCTATTTAGGTCATGTCCGTCTAGGTCATGCTAACTTAGATAAGCTATCTAGGTGTTTGAGTATCTAGTTACAACCTTATTAGCAGTTGATAGCCCAAGCTTTATTATGTCTACACTAGTCCACGTGATGACACTGGCTGGAGTTGACTCTTGATTTTAGTACTTGGCTAACATACACACTTATCTAACTATTGAGTTCATTTAAAAAACTCATTTTGCAGACATTTTTTTAAAATGTGTATTAATTGCTTAAGAACTTGATGAAGTTGTTCATAGGATCTTCCCTATGAATGTGTAATTTGGACTCGACAAAGTCACTTTTATAACACAACTAACTCTGGTCCAATCCATTCGTGATCTTCACCATTGTACACTAAAGTGGCGCCACTCGGTCTTTCTCATCCCTTTATACTACACAAGAGGAGGGTAGCTAGGACACAAAGTTACTTATGAGACTGACCATTTGCACGTTGTAATGATTGGATCAAATCAAAGCATTCAGTAGGTAATATTTTCATACGTATGGCTACAAATTCACGTAATAAAGTAAGTAGATGATATTAGTTACATGCCATGTTTATAATACACAACTCACCACACGAGGCATGACTCATCTCATCTCTTCACGAGGTAGCTTTAAAATCATACAATAGTGTCTATTGTTTAATAGTGCACTGGATTATGAGTATGTTATTTCAACTTTAACGTCTCATCTTTAATTTCCACTACAGAAGTCTGATTTAATATTTTACTCATCCTATCCCCATCCTCCATTATTCACAATAGATGGTGGTTTACACCTTTTTATGTAAACATGACCCCAATGTTCGAGTTGCCGGTATTGCTACAAGTTTCATTGGCTGGAGATAAAGATATAATATCGTTATCGTCGATAATATCTCTGATAACCGAAAATGCGGGGAAAATGTGAAATTTTTCAGTGAAACTTCAGGACATGTCTAAATAAACATATTTGCATTTGTATGAATAAAAAATTGGTGAGGTAGGTCCGCATCTAATCCGCTCCCCAAAATCGAGGCATGATATCGGTGGATCCCTAAATGCGGGGCTTACCTTGATCTATGTACCTTACATCCACTACGTACATCCATTTTTATGGCTTATTTTATGGCATAATTAAAAAAATGAAGCAGTTCCAAATCTCAGGTGGACCACACGGTCCACACCACATGAAACGGTGGTAATTGACTATTAAAAACTTGTTGTAGGTGACAAGTTTTGGATTAAGCTGATATTTGTACCGTCCTTTATCTAGGTCTTTGCGACCTTATCAACGGGTTGGATGGTAAATAAACTTTCCGGTAGCCCAAAGAAAATTTTAATGGTGAGTATTTAATTAATTATATTGTTTTTGTGGTGTGGTCTACCAAATATTTGGATCTGCTTCATTTTGGGTATCATACTCTAAATTGTGGTTTCAAAACAGATGAATGATATGGATGTAAGTAATATGGATCAAGGTGGGCCCCATCGTCAGGGATCCAATGTAGCCCCGCCCCAAAATCTGGGCAGGGATTGGGTACTACCCCATCTGGACCTAGCTAGAGACAGATGGTCCTATGAGGGGCTCCATGGACCCACTGTGATATATGTGTTTTTATCCATGCCATCCATCCATTTTGACAAATCATTTTACTTGATGAGCCAAAAAATGAGGTAGATCGAATGCCGAAGTGGACCACACCACAGGAAACAATAAGGATTAAATGCCCACTGCTGAAAACCTCTTGGAGGCCACAAAAGTTTTGGATGAAGTTGATATTTATGTTTTCCCTTCATGCAGGTCTATGTGACCTTATGAACACGTTGGATGGAAAATAAACATCATGGTAGGCCCTAGAAAAGTTTCAATGGTGGGGTCTTTGTCATAACTGCTTCCTGATGATGTAGTCCACTCGAGCCTTTGATTTACCTCCTTTTTGGGATCATGTCCTAAAATAACCTTTCAAAGTGGATATACAGCTTGGATAAAACACATGTATTGAGGTGGCCTCCACAGATCCCCGATAGGACTGTCCGCCTCTAGCTTGGTCCTGGTGGGGGTAATACTCAATCCGGGCTCCAAAATCGGAATCAGACGCGGATTGCTTGCCAAAGCAGGCCTTGCCACGAAAGCTAGGTGGAGCCCACCATGATGTTTGTGAGAAATCTACTTTGTCCAACCGTTTTGCCAAATCATATCACGAAATGGGCCAAAAAATTAGGCAGATCCACAACTCAAGTGGGCTCCATGATAGGAAACAACGAAAATTGAACCTCCATCGTTGAAACATTCGTGGGGCCACAAAAGTTTTGAATAAGTTGGCTTTTTTGTGCTTTCAGTTTATCCCACTAGGAATGAGTTTATGAATGGTATGGATGGCATATAACATCACAATAGACCTTAGGGAGGTTTCAATGATAAGCATTTCTCTATCCACTGTTTCCTATTGTGCGGTCCACTTGAGTATTGGATTTGCCTCATTTTTGGCCCATGTCCTAACATGATCTGGAAAAACGGATGGGCGGGGTAGATTTATCACAAATATTGCGGTGGGCCCACCTAGCTTTCGTGGCAGGTTGTCCCTGTGTTGTAAGCAATTCGCGTCCCTCAAAATCAGCCCATGGGAACCACCCGGATGAATTGAACAGTATATCTACATTGTCCATTCATTTTTACAGATGATTTTAGGGCATGGGCCAAAAAATGAGGCGGATCCAATTCTAAGGTGGACCACACCATAGGAAACATTGGTCATTGAATGGCCACCATTAAAAACTTCTTGGGGCCCATAAAAGTTTTGAATTTTAGATCATATTTTTGTTTTCCCTTCATCTAGAGCCATGTGACTAATCAAGTGTTTGGATGGCAAATGAACAGTACAATGTGCCCTAAGAAGTTTTCAAGGGTAAGCGTTCAATCATCGCTTTTTCTGTGGTGTGGTCCACTTGAAATGTGGATCTACCTCATTTTTTGGATCATGTCATACAATGATGGTCCAAAATAGATGGACGGCGTGGATAAAACATATTACATAATAGCGGGGCCCATAGAGCACCGAAAGTAGTCATGACTTGCACGCTGCACCAGGGCATCGTCCCTTAAAAATGCCTTCGAAGCATTTGGGGAAGGTGGGAAATAGGGTTTCGAACCCACCACATTCAAAATTCCCAAATCATTAGTCAAAATCCACACAAAATCCACCAAATTTCGCAAAATTTCACCGGAATACCCATTGCGTTTGAAAAAAAAAAAAGGAAAACTAAGGTTTTTTCGTACCTATGGAGGGCCGACGCATTGCTGTTGCTGATCAATCGATTGGCCCAACAATCTTATTCTACATGTACCGCAATCACTCTCTTGCATGATCTAAAAGTTTTTTTTTTTTTTTTTTTTCCGATTTTTACTGTCACCCTGTAGCTACAACAAATTTATTGCTAAGAACAGGATTTATCGTGAAAAGTATAAAAATTGCCGGAATTTCGCTGATAATTGGAAGAGAAATGATATTAGTGGGTTTCGGTGTCGCAACGCTAGCGACATCGATATTATCGACTTATTGTCAATAACTTAAACACTGCATCATCCTACTACTACTTGTGCATTAAGGTTGGTCGTCCCGTGCCAGTGGGTGATTGGCATATTATCATAAAGTTGACCACCTAATCTTGTTATCTCCTAACCAATGTTGACGATCTATATACCTAGTAAGGAATGTACACAATATATGACCGTAACAGCCAACCACCATTACCTTTACGATATGGGTCGTAACGGTTGTTACGGCCCCCATAACGGCCGTTACGGTCTCTTTTTTTATTGAAAAAAAAATCCCGAAAACATGTATCTGCCCCGTAAGGTTGATTTAAAAAGTATGGAAAACCTGTATATTCCCCATAACAGACAATTACGGGACTGTTATGGCCTTTATAGGGGACGTAACGTGCCATTAACGACAATTATGGGTCTTTTTTTTTTTTTTCCATAACGACTGTTATGATTGTTATGACCCCGTAACGTGTAACGGTTGCCACCGTTACCTTTACGTAACGGCCTTTACGGCCCCGTAACGGCCTTTACGGCACACCATGCGAGAAGCATGATTGGCGTATGAAGCAATAAACATTAAATTGTTATAAGCAGAATAGAAAGGTTGTCAACATCTCTTTGGTAGGGATGTAACTGAGCACTACTCTCTTATTTCTCACTTATTCTTGAATGCAATGATACTTGATTTCAATTTGATTTGATTATGGTGGTTTTTGGGATCATTTGACAAAAATATTGGTAGAGTTGTTGTCAATCCTCAGTGAAAATAGACTCCTGAATGCATGATACAACACCTTTATTCTTTAAAGACCTTCGGACTCAAACACTCCTAAATCGCAACACAATATTTAACATACTTAACTTCCTCTGAGATAGTAGAGAATATATGTTTATAGCTTGTCAATTAAACTATTATGAGTTACTTTGGCATTGGCTGGTTGACTATGCTTGATGGCATAACAAATGTTGTCTAGTGTGCAACATGGAATGCATAAAGCTACCCATTGCTACCCATTGCACTTGCATATGACATATAAAACATCGTTAATTTCTCGGCATTGGTCTACAGGCACAACTTCTTAACTAACCTGGTAATCTTTTCTATTAAGGTTTCAAGGACATATTTGAATTTTTAATCATGAAATTTTCTAAGACAATCCTGGGAACCTCTTTGAGTGGTTCTCGATGATCAATTTTTGAATATCGAATATCGTGTAGCATAGTGTTCATCCTCCAAAGAGTGAGGTGTATGCTACATAGTGTGTAGTGTAAGCTACATGTTGCTACTAGATTTTTAATCACATTTGCTCTTGGTCGCACCAAATATCATGAAATTTCATGATATTTTGCACCAAATTAGACTGACTAATAATGAAATTTCATGATATCTACCTCTTAAAAAAATCACAATATTTGATGCTGCACCAAACGCAAACTAAAATAATATTAAAAATAGCGCAAAGATTAACTATAAAGATAAAGAGAAGAGCAACAAAACTAGTTTAATACTGTTACTTTTATTATTTTACTAAAATCACTAAAAAGAATAACTAATTTTTCATCTTTAAAAAAAGAAAAAGAAAAAAGAAGAAATATGAACTATTTTTTATTAGAAATAGAAAAAATGTAACAAATCATTAAAAACATCAATTGATTTTGTTTTAGTGAAACATAACTTGTAACGTAAACAGTGTTCGTGGTATTGGTATCATTACATGTATAGGGAGACGGAAACGTGTATCAATATCGCCACTGATACTCGAAAATGTATCGCTGATTGAGGGAAAGATTGGGGAAAAACGAGGAAATAATGGAAATTCTTAATGAAACTTCAGGAGATGCTAAAATACACATATTTGCATATTTAGGAATGAAATAATTACAAAAAAGATGCATAAATGTTAGTTTTCATTAATGGGGTTCTAAAGTATGTAACAACTCAGGGAAACATCAGAGAAACATGGGGAAAATGGTGGAATTTTTCAACGATACTTTAGGAGATGTTAAAATACGCACATATTTGCATATTTAAGAATCAAATAATAGTGAAAAGACCTAATTTGCATATTTAAGAATCAAATATTAATTTTCCCGTCATGGGGCCTAAAAGCATGTTTGGTCGACTCAGGGAAACATTGGGGAAACATGGGGAAAATGGTGGATCCATCCATCCATCCATTCATGCATGCACATACGTACATACAAAACACACATGCCTGATCCATCCATCTATCCATCCACACATGCATACACACATACACACAAATACACAAATACATGCACCCATTCACACATCCATCCATCCACTCATGCATACACGCATACACACAAATACATGCACCCATACACACATCCATCCATCCATCTATCCAACCAACCCACCTTCCAACCATCCATCCATCTGTGCATACATACATTCATCCATCCTGCATGCATACATATACACACACATACAAACATGCATTTCATCACACAACCATGCACTCATAAAAAATTTGAAATGATTTTTTTTAATAAACAAATATCGCCCGATATCGATACATTGGCAATATTATCAAAATATCGCCGATACATTGTCGATAAAAGTGACACCTGGAATTTACATAGTTAAAATATTGGCGATACACAGAGTAAAAAAATATAGGTGATACATTGGCGATGCTTAACGATATATTGGCGATACATTGTCAAAGAATTCATTTTGTGCATTTTTGTTGCGAGGGCAAAAAAAGTGGACTAAAGGCAAAAAACTGTATTAATAGAGGAAAAAAATACTGGACTCACCTGTCATATGGTCAAATGCCCTAGAGTCAATGACCTACGAAGTAGAGGACTTTGACTTAAAACACGTCGTACCCGAGTTTATGAATGTGGCTATAGGAGTGTGAGTAGCAACAGATACAGGCTAATTCTTCAATAACTTGGAAGATTCATTTTGGGTAAGTGTAGTTGTCTCTCTAGATATACATTGGTGTTGAGTTTGTAGAGTTAGAACTCATAAAATGAGGCCCATTGCTCTCTCTAGTATAAAATGTCTGATTAGCCTAGGTTAGCTTCTGTGGAGATCCCAACACTCCTCTACGGAGTGATTTATAAGCCTACAATGGGTGCACTTCCTAGGTCCATAACCTCTTCCCACTTCACCATGATAACCATAACAAGGGATACATGTTGGAGGCGATCATACACTTTAGTTCATATTCTGGTTTAAAACTAGATAGGAACTCCTCATGTTGCTTTTCCAGATAACTAGTGAGAAGTTAAATACACATTTAGTTCCTCCAACATTCCTTTAAGTTTTGAATAATATTCACCAAGGGACTTATCTCCTTGTTGGAATGAGAAAGTCTTTTCAAACCATTGGTACATACGAGAGATTGTTTTGCCAGACAAATACATCTCTTGTCATACACCCCAAACCTTCTTGTAGTATCCAAAAACATTACATTATCACTTACAGATGTTTCCATACTGTTCCACAACCATGTCATAAGCTGAGCATCCTCCTAGATCCACTGATCATACATGGTATCACTCTCATATGGCTTCTACATGGTCAAATATTTCAATTAGCCTTTGGCCGTTAAAATCACTTGAATAGATTTAGACCACTGGAGACAATTTGCTTTATTTAATTTTATAGAGATTATTTGGACTCTTAGAAAGTTGGATGGATTTATAATCTAGATTCTGGACCACGCTTCATCACCATTAGAACAAAGGGTTAAGATGAATACCACAATGCTTACACGAATATAGGCTGACCTTTCATAATAGGAGAACGCTCCACTTTCATGCTTCACATAATGTGCACACCTCACTTGACAAAAACAATCAGCCCACACATCCGCATGTCCCAACCAAGGTATTCAAAATCGGTTACGTAACGGCCGTAATGGCCATTATCATAATGGTAACGGTGGTGGCCGTTACAGCCGCCGTTACCGTTTGGAACACCTTGGTCCCAACCGAACATGAGAGGTGGTGATCTCTAACACAACATTCATCCTCTCACATATGGACCATGACACAGGCCCGACACACCAACAAAAGGAAGAAATCCTTGGTTTCTTAAATAATTTTTAGCACAAGATAGGAAGGACAAAGAAGAAAAGTAAGAGGAGCGTTTGTGAGATATAAGAGTAGAAGATTGATTAGATCAGAAGTAAATATGCTCTGATGCTATATTAGAAAGGGGAGAGTTTGTGAGATAGAAGAGTGGAAGATGGATTAGATTAGAAGTAAATACACTCTGATACCATATATATTAATATAGAAGAGAAAAGAAGAAGAAAAAGTGGAAAGAAAAAGTGTTGTAGAGAAGAGAACGAGAAAAATAGAGAATAGGGTAAAAAAGTCCCCCCCTCGTATATATGTAAAGTAAATAAAAAACAAAAAAAAATACCCAAAGTACCGCCAAACATCAAGAAATAAGACTAAACAGATAAATAAGACTAAACACCAAGACTAGGTGGGCCATACAGTTGCATGAGCCATACTCATGTTCATTAATGGTGCTCATTAAGATATTGCGTGCGGAATGTTTATGCCTATGCCATTTCTTGTAACGGTCTAAGGTAGCTCTATTAGTGGCAGAGTTGCCCTCCAGACTTGACTTTTCAACAATCGTTTCCAATATTATCCTTTGCAAGGAGGATCTTCACAGCGTGGAGCCAACCATCATAGTTATTTCTGTTAAACTTTTCACCCTTCAACAATTCAATAATAATTTGCTTTGAAAGCCACTACTACGTTGCAAAACATCACTATCTAGCTTATTATTCATGCCACATTTATATTACACATCATAACAATATTGGCACTAATTATCAACATTACTACTTGCTGCGCAAGTCTCTTATTGCAGAAGTAATCAATCCATTATAGATGAGATTTGAAAATCCACGTAACTAGAGCGTACGGTGTAGAATAGTCAAGTTCTCAAGTAAAACAAGTAAGATCCTTCTGCAAAAATAATTTATGCAACAAATGCAACCTTCTAGCATGGATGCAAGATTGGTTTTGTGGTAGAGACAAGCTCCACTTAGGTCACGCTCAACTTGTATGGGTGATTACAATTAGCACATATTATCAATGGTTCTCATGAATAAGATGGCTTAATCAAATCACATCAAACCTTTGAATGAGAATCCCCATCTTTTGACAATTTCACAAGGACCCTTGATTAATTGCGGGTGTAATCAATTAATTAGATAATCACCATTGATCATCAGCATGGGCTGCAAATGGATGAGCGGTCCACATATATGATTGATGGGATAGACTGGAAAACCACTCACACATGTTCAAGAACTCAATATATAAAAGAAACACGAATGAATGTGGGTCCCACATGTTGGACATCTTCTCAAAAGTGTGTCCACATCCAAGAATATCATAAAAGGTCTGATCATATACCCAAGGTATTCAATAACGCTAGCGGCCACTGTTATGATATGGTCTGTAACAACGTGTGGTGTGTGTGTTGTGTGTGTGTGTGTGTGTGTATATATATAATATATATATATATATATATATATATATATATATATATATATATATATATATATATTATATATATATAATAACGGGCCGATATCACAGCCGTTATCGCCCCTTAATGTGTAAAGGTTCCCACCGTTACCGTTACCTAACTGTTTTTAATACCTTGGTTGTACCATAAAAAACCTTGAAGGAACACATTTGATTTTGCATGCTTTATCATGTGTCCATACAGCAACTGTCATCATCACATCAAATTTGAACCGTCCGTCGCGTAAG